>ML854980.1:18012-28570 GCA_009831015.1 Picea engelmannii | reverse complement strand
GAGTACAAGGTGTGAAATCCACACACTATAATGATTAGCATGATCTATGAGGCAATTCCAGTGACTGCGGCAAGTAGTGGAAGAAAAATTTGGCTAACCATGGTTGGGACAACATTATGAAATATGCTCAACTATTTTCCTTGACAAAGGAAGGTCAACAATCTACATAAAATAACAGAAATAATAAGACAAATGGTGTGGTACAGATAAGAAAACCTTGAATGACAATTCATGTCGACTTAAGGCTATCATGGTGATGACTCTAGAACCCCATTCTACGTGATCATGCAAGCCTTCGATCATTGATTCTAATCCAAAAAAACCCTTCAACAATTCTCACTACAAATTCTTGGGTCCCGTAGATCCAAATAAAGAGAAATAATTTTCTTTCAGCCAAATAATTATGTTAAAGGCCAATCTCCTAATTTCATCATTGATAATGAGAATCACAAGAACCTAATTACAATGGACTCAATCAAACACCTCAACTTGAATTCCATACCTCACCCAAAACCATTGGTTGGTTTTCCAAGGTAGACCATTGTGTATGTGATAAATTGATCAAGGTAGACCATTTAATTATATTTAATACCATGTTAAACATTGAAATCTAGAGATAAAGAATGACACAATTATGAAGGAGAGGAAATATTCCGATTCATTCATATGATTATAACAATATTACATAATATAAGGGAATTCCGTGTAACGACCTTGTAGTTGAATAATTAATCTAGTACAAAATATGTTTCTCTTATTATATGTTTTTATACCTTGTAGTTTGCTTCTTTTATAAGTTTTTGTTTTATAAAACTTATAAAAGAAGCAAACTTCATTTTACATTTACATTTTGACATGGATAAAATAGAAAAAAAATAATATACATAATTTAATATAATAATAAATAAATAAATTAGTATAATTTTATCTTTAAATTAACTTAAATTATTTTTGCTCTATAAAACTTAATTCGACAAAAACTTAATAAAATTTTAAACTTATAATTATGGAATCTATATTGAACTTAACTTTGCACCAACTTAGACTTAATAAAACTTTAAACTTATAATTATGTGATCTATATTGAAATTAACTTTGCATCAACTTATCCAATTTAGTTTGAAACATTAAACTTATAAATTGTATGATTTATATTGAACTTAACTTTGCACCAACTTATTCAATTTGGTTTGAAAACTTTGTATGATCCTTTCTATCTTTATATGAAATCATGTTTATTGAAAGTAACTTGGGTGATTAAAAAAAAAGTTATTCTTTGTCTAAGTTAATTATTATTTATAACATGTTTGCATTTCTAAGTTTTGGTATTTTTTTTGGTATATTTTCTGGTTAATTTTGTTTAAAATTTGACAAGAAATTGATTGATGAGATTTTCGTGGCGAGGATTAAACCGCAGATTTGAGTGATTGAGTGATTGAGTCTGTATTTTTTCGGATGTTAAATCCATTTATGCATTCAAAAATACAATTTAAACAACATAAATAGACCATTTCACCCAAATTTATATCACTGGATCCAGATGAAAATGACAAAACTTATAACATATAAACAACAATGTTTACTTTGATTAAAACTTAACATTATATTTATTTATGTAATAAAATATGAATTCATGTTTGATCTAAGTCAAATAATTAAAAGAAAACGTTATTCTTTGTAAGTTAATTCCATTGATAACATGTTTACTTCTTGATTAAAACTTAACTTTAGGTAATTAAATTTCATTTATAACATGTTAAAACTTAACTTTAGACAATTGAATTTCATTTATAACATTTATAACATTTTTTTTAGTATCAAAAGTATTCCATATACAAAATTTACAAAAAAGTACTTCTTGAAGATTCTAGCCTAGAAAATGTGTATTTTGCCAGCACTAACAGTAGTTTCAGCAATCATTTCTTCATAATAAAGCCATCCTGACTTTGAGTGTCTTTTTTGAAAGGTTCTCTGCTACTTTGTTGAATTGTCTGTGTATGTGCATAAATTTGATGGTCTCAAACCCATTCTTTAATCCAGTCCATAGTGACCTTTGAGTCACCTGCAACCATCAAATTTTTAATAGAGAGATAGGACGAGAGAAAAATGATTCGATATCAAAAAATCTATAGGATTATCATCAAAATATATTGGATTTAGTAATGAAACCAATTTATCTTGAACTTCATTTTCTCAATAATCTTTTAGGGAAAGAATAATTTCGATGGTTATCCCAGGATCCAATCTATTCCAGTTCTCAAACAAAATTCTGTTCATGAACTTCCAGATGCCCCACAAAACCAAAAAAGGTATGTGTCTGAGTTTTCCAATCACTTTCAATCTTGAGTGATTTTGTTACTTGAGTCCAAATGTTTTGTGTTTTAGGGCAATCTACAAAAAGATGTATAGTGGATTCTTCATTTTTTAAGCAGAGATTGGAGAGAAGGTCCAATGCCTCCTCTCTTTTGGTAATTTACTCCTGTAAGTATGCAGTCATTAAAGCACATCTACATAAAACATACCAATTTTATTAAAATGTTCAAAACCCAAATAACTTTGTACCACCATTTCTTCTCTCTAATTTATAACATGTTTGCTTGTTTTAAACTGATTTTAAATTTTATTTATAACATGTTTGTTTCTTGTAAATTTTATTTATAATTAACATGTTTAACTTTATACAAATGTTCCTCATATTTACAGTATTCAAGATTTGACTAATTATTTTGTACGGATTCTAACTTGGTTCAAATCTCATTGGAAAAAGGAAAGGACTGACATTTAGCAACCATTCATTACCGGATTTCGAACAGAATCAAACCAAAAAAATCAAAGATAAAACGTTTAGAATACTACTTATAAATCTGGAAAAACATTCTCTGATTTTCCAGCAAACCAAGATTTACTAATAAAAAAAACTGTTAATAAGATGTTGCATCTTCTATCTATCGTTCTATGTGTCTGATTGTGGTTGGTGCTTTGGACGCCTCCGATTGCGGCAGTGTTTGTTTGTGGATTGAGGAGTGGTGTTCTCCTTATCCACTCAACACTGAGGGTCCACTTCCTTATCCACACACATCGCCTACAACACCACATGACCGCACTGATCTTAAAACTCTACCAATAGCACGAACGAGCAAGGCTTTCAGGCAAGTCATGGCAATGGCAATCCCAGTGGCTGCATCGACTACGGCACTTCAAGCCCTCCCTTCAACAACATCATCTGCACAGCATTCTGCAGCAAGTGGGTCATGCTCATCTTTAATGAGATCAAGCACAATGCAAGTGCCAGCAGTTTGTAATTTGCAGAGATCAGGCAGCATCTGGAAGTCCAGAAGATCATATTCAAATTCAAGAAACACTACAAATGGGTCAAGATCGGTAGTCGTTTGTGCCTTTGGAGATGTGTCGTCGGACGGCACTACTTATCTGGTGGCTGGCGCAGTTGCCGTTGCCCTTCTTGGAACAGCTTTTCCCATTCTCTTCTCCCGTAAAGACCTGTAAGTAAGATCATCTACATTTCAATTAATTCCCACCTCTTTTCTATTAAACAAACAAGATTGCCAAATTATGTAAATTGAGTTCAGTTTGGGTGGTTGGGAGTAACAATGGTTATCATTTCAACCCAAATTTAATTTCTATAATGCCCTTTTTCAAACAGCTTTTCCCATTTTCTTTGGGTGGTTGGGAGTAACAATGGTTATCATTTTAACCCAAATTTAATTTCTATAATGCCCTTCTTCAAACAGCTTTTCCCATTTTTTTTCCATATAAAATCATCTACATTTCAATTAATTCCCACATCTTTTTTATTAAACAAGATTATCAAATTATATAAATTGAGTTCAATTTGGATGGTCGGGAAGAATGATAATTATCATTCTTCCCCTAAAATAAAGAAATCCGCATTAACTCTTGTGTAGATGGTCACAAGGGTTGATTAATCTGGATCTCCCAAAGGTTTACATGTGATCCTAACACTAGTGTCGGTGCCATGGCCCTGCACTGTAGGTGTCCAGAGTGCGACGGAGCAGGATTCACCAGGAAGACAGACAGAACCCTCAGAGCGAATGCTGCAAGAAAGGACGAGGCTCAGATCGTGTGCCCCCGCTGCAATGGCCTTGGAAAGCTTGGCCAAGTAGACAAGTGAAACCTCTTAATTATTCCACTATGCATTGCTCTGTTAATTCCTCTGTAAAATTATTAGCACTGATGCTATTATACTATTAACAATATTTCAAGTTTTCTTGCCCGGAATGAATGTGAATATATCCACTGAACTACAAGAGTCCCCTTTTTCCCATTGTTCTGGAACAAACTTTGCCTTTGCTTGCTGTGGACCTACACCCGCATGGACTGAGCAATGCAACCAATGTTGATTTACAAATTAATTTTCTTTCAGAATATGATAAGGGGGGAAATCTGTTCATGATGAGTCTTGGTGTGTGGCTAAATCAGTTATAATGTAAATTTAGTTGTTCTTTCCCATCCCATTTGATTAGGTTTGAGGGATGACATTGAAGCACTGTTTTTCATTAGTGGTGTATTATTTTCTTTTGTTTGTTGAATATTACATTATTTATTATTTAATAGATTACTATTTATCATTATGTTTAAAGGCGTACACTTATTGACAATGAGCACAATTAATCATCTTTTAATTTAAAATTCTAATCTGATGGTTAACAATTTAAGATGCTGGCATATTCTTAGTAGTCCTCTCAAATCAATGAATGTGATTTCCTTTTCATAACTTCTTTGTATTTTTGAATGCATCCGTTAACCTATTTACCTTTTAACATTTACCTAATCATATTAAGAAATTACTGGTTGTGCTTTCATTGGTTAACCTTTTAACATTTACCTAATCATATTAAGAAATTACTGGCTGTGCGTTTCATTTTCTGGCTATGAGTTTCATTTTTTGTCTGTGCCTTTCAACATTCATCAATTTTAAATGGCTGTGCTAGTTTAATAAACAAAATGAAAAAAACACATTACCAATGATTAATTTACTATATGATACATATTACTTACCATTATATATTTACTTGCAATCATTATATATTTACTTGCAATAATATATGACTTTATTACATGATTAAGTGATCTACCATGAAAAATAAGCATGTACTAACAATTATGAATTCCCACTTTATTACTTTAAGGGATTTTGATCACTCTGTCTTTAACAGAGCTGGGTTAAGATAGATCAAACAAAGCTAGGTTAAGATAGATAATAGTTAATAACAACCATATATTTAAAAGATCAGAGGTTTAACAGAGCTGGGTGAAAGATATATCTATGCTACTAACCAGTACAGATCTATGTAAAATGAAAATGGATATTTTAGATTTATTGTTATGAAGGTTTAGTACTATGCAATTCAGTTATAAGACATTTATTTCAATGTAGAATATGACTAGGCAGTTACATGTTCTATTCACATTTCAACTAAAATTTTCTTAAACATTAGTGAATCAAAGAACTAGATCCAGATCCAGGAAAAATATGGCAGTACATAATGATGAAAAACAAATCACAATTAAAAAAAAAAATTAAGTAATATTCAAAATTGAGAAAGAATAAGAATAAATTATATTTTTATTAGAAAAGAGTTTGTGGAAATTGAAATTGGATAGGGAAGATAAGAATATTCTTCTCAATCATCTAAACTATATTCAATCTACAATTTTTATAAAAATATATTTTATTATATAAATCTTATTATTTTATATTTAAAATTATTTACAAAATATTTAATTAAAAAATATAATAATAATATTTAATTAATATTTATTTCTTAATACATATCATAATAACAAGTTAAAATACTTTTTATTATAAAATAAAATATATTATAAAGATTATATATTTATATCTAAACAAGTTCTAATTAAAACCAAGATTATATTTTAACAATTAAATTTATCAATATAAATATTAATTATATAATTGTAACTAAAGATTAATCTTAAACCACATTTATATAATAATTATATAATTGTAATTAAAGATTAATTTTAAATCACAATTATATAATTATATAATTGTAACTAAAGATTAATCTTAAACTCCATCAAAAGAGATTCAATTTTTTCAAATATATATTTTTTATTATTATTTCATTTCATGTTAAATTTTACACAATATTTGTAATTTATTTTTTAATAAGCACATTTTATTTTTATTATTATTTTTAATTGAATTAACTAACCTAATATAACCCTAACACCTTAACATCTCCCATACACTGAATTATAAACATCTCCCCTATACTGAATTATAAAATAAAACACTTAAAATAAAACAAAAATTCAATAATAAAACAAATTCATTTATACTATAAAATAAAAATAAAATACACAATAAAGTTTATATATTTGAATCTAAATAAGTTCAAAACAAAACTCACATTGTATTCTACCAAGTGCATTGGTTAATGACAAATGTGACGGATGATTATGCTCCTCCAAAAGGATTGTATGGCTCATAACACGCGGAAGACATTTGATCTATTTCTTTAATTAAGATAATGATTATTCAAAATTGTAATGACAATCAAATGTGTATGAACCACTAATGTGTTGAAGAGGGTTTGGTATGTTAAATAATATTTAATTTTGTATTGTATTTTACTTTAAAGTTTATATAATTTTAATTTTATTTAAATGAAGGGGATTGATACATAGTTCTTGAGTTGGTAAGATATAAAGTAGAGTGTAAGCTACAAACCATGTGAGCAAGATGGAGTTTGCTTGACGAGATAGAGTGGAGATTTCAATAATGATTAAATAACTTTGTTGTTATAACTTGGTATTAGCATTTAGCATAATGAAGAATAAGGTAATAATAGAGGTAGAAGGGGCATAATGGGAATTGATGGTTCTCATCTTGAGCAACATGTCCAATGTGGTACTTATTTCATTTAGCATGGAGGAGAGGGATTCCATAGCTTGTGGCTTGAGAATTTGTTATCGATTTTATAGGTGATAAAATCATGGAGAATTGTGGAGTTATACCTATAAGTATAAAATCCACTTTCGTTGTGTGTAAGTCTGAGCCAAGTGATTTTAGGGAATAAAGTGAGGTGAGGGAGGAAATGCCACCCAAAAGAAAGAGCAGATGGAGACCCCAAAGGCCCAAGCTAGAAAAGGAAAGAAACACTTCTACTCCATGCACTTGCAGGGAACTTTTTGAAGTCATGTATCTCATGAAGGGGTTCATCTCCATACATAAGACCACTACCTTGCAAGAATTGGACGTCCTCAAGGACAAGGTCCATCAAAAAAGGAGAGACAACTGTAGTCAATCAATGGACAAAGGACAAAGAGATGGATCAAATCATCTTGAAAACATGCATCTCACATAGAAGAATGATTCATTATAAATGAACAATCGACATGTATTGGCATATTAAGGAAATGATAGCATGCATCATGGATAGGTGGCCAAAACAAGACTATCCACTCTTGGAACACATTGTAGACATCCTTAAACTTCTATATGAAAAGTATGACTCCCTCTTGGATGTAATTCATAACCCACTCTTGGGACATGGATATTAATATTGTGGACAAGCATGTGATGACTCAACAATGGAGGAGAAACCCCAATTTTTAGTAAAAGGCACCCACAATATCCCATCTCCCTTCAATATGGACATGCATAGTCTAGGTCACTTTGATTCCATCTCAATTTTGATGTTGTTGGTATTTTCATTATAATGTTGGTCTTAATATGTCTAGGTTTGAGCTTTAAGTTCCACTATCTCAATTTAGGAAGCATTGGGCCAGAGCATGAAACTTGCTTATGGATCATTGTATATGCTACTTTATCACCTAAAACTCAGATACTGGTAGCCTTAAGAGTTTTTAGTTTATAAGGTTGTAAAGTCAATTTAAATATCTATTGGATATTCTGTTTGAAGAACATCTCAAACTCTATTTTGTCGATTATGTAAATAGGTAGGAATTTAAGGCTTATAGAAAAAATATATGAGAGGTTTATTAAACTTTGGAAATCTTTTAGCATGGATATATATGTGTGTGAGAGAGAGAGAGAGAGAGAGAGAGAGAGGTTTACTAAACTCTGGAAATCTTTTAGCATGGTTATATATATATATATATATATATATATATATATATATATATATATATATATATATATATANTTTTTGTTTGCTAGTTTGTCCGTGAATTGCGGGACTATCCTATGGTCTAAGAAACCGTAACCCAGGGGTCTCTAAGTTATCAAAATCACCCGGGGTTGTACATGGCTTGGGCCACACCAACCCTTAACATGGATGGATTTTAGGTGTCTCCTCTCGCATAGCCGATTTTCGAACATGAATCACCTTATAGAACAATGTTCATTGAAACCAATCATGCTAACGAAATTTGACAAAGTTGCAATTTGTTTTTCTTTTTTGAATAAAAATAAAAATAAAATATTATCCACTTATTTTATTATATAATATTGAAAAATGCCTCGAAAATGTTATATGGATTAAAAACGGTAAACAAGAAAAGATAGCATAATGTCATAAAATGTTATTTTGGGGACACCATTAAACTTTTACAATTAATTATATTCAATATAATTTCATAATCATTTTAATTTAAATTTATAATTATTATTTTTAGGATAACATTAACATTTTCACATTTAATTATATTTAATATAATTTTATAATTATTTTAATCTCACATTAAAGTCATAGCCATATTCAATTTTAACATGTCCTAATGTATTATAGTAAACCTTATATTTCCACATTAAATAGTTTAATTTCATATTTAATATAATATCATAATCATTTAAATTTCACATTAAAATCATAGTTATATTTAATTATAACATGCCCTAAGGTATTACACTAAATACTACACACCCACTACTCCAGATATAATTGCATAAGGACTTAACATCGTTTCCCACTTCCCACAGGAAAAATATGTGTGATCGACTAGGGGGATTTATCAGACGTGCAATTAGATCCATCTACCCCTTGGGCGTATTTTGATGGGGCCTCATAGAATAACAACCAAACATGTGGTAGCGGGGTTCTTCTTTATCTAAATGAAAGCCATTTTTTCAAACTGACTATTGGGTTGGGAAAATGCATCAATAACTTCACAAAGTTAATGTCCCTAAAGATGTTATTAATCTTTGCGGGTGAAAAACGAGTTAAACATTTACAAATCTTTTGGGACTTAATGATAGAGATAAACTAAGCTAGAAAATCTCAACAATGTCATAATTTGCAGCTGCTCTTTATTCTTGAGGAAGTTTTCATAATTATGGATTCTTTTGACCATATTAGTGTCCGACATGTTTATAGGGAGTGCAACTCGGAGGCAGATTCCTTGTCTAAAGCAGGTCTTCATATGGTTTATGGGCAATGGTTGATTAATGAAGACAAGGACGATGAACATTTTTAATTTTACCACGGGCCTTTCATTGAAGATCCGCCTCTACCTGCTCAACCTACTTGATCAGACATATATCTTATATTAGATATTATTTCCAGGATTAACTGCGTAGTGTAAGTCATTAATCTATGACCCATATCCATGAGTATTATTCGCAACTGACCAATAATTCTCATGATTTGAATAGTCCACTTAGCACTTATTGCATCGGGTGATGCTCATAGGGGTGAAGAAATGGGATTGAAAACCATCGAAATGAATCACATAGCATCAATCATCACTTCCGGGGCTTGCACCCGGTAACTAGGACTTCCCAGGTGGTCACCCATCCCAAGACGCCTCTGGCTCAAGTGCGCTTAACTGTGGATTTTTCCCCACAATCAAGCCCACTTAGCTTGCTACCCCATTTGCAAAACCTTAGCAAGTATTGTGCCTTATGAACTACCCATTTAGAGCTCCCTTCACTCTTATTATTTAAGCATATAGGGGCTTCCACAGTGCAACATATTAGATATTATTTTCAGGATTAACTGCGTAGTGTAAGTCATTAATCTATGACCCATATCCATGAGTATTAGTCGCAACTGACCAATAATTCTCATGATTTGAATAGTCCACTTAGCACTCATTGCATCGGGTGATGCTCACAGGGGTGAAGAAATGGGATTGAAAACCAACGAAATGAATCACATAGCATCAATCATCACTTCCGGGGCTTGCACCCGGTAACTAGGACTTCCCAGGTGGTCACCCATCCAAAGACGCCTCTAGATCAAGCACACTTATGATCCGGATTTATGTAGGAACACAATGAAATACATAAATACACATAAACATAGAGATGCAACGGAAATAAGACTTCATTTCATTAATAACAAATGACTGAAATATGCTTACAGACAGAATGGAAATAAACTAACTAGGGCGCTGGTAGCTTATCTCTGAGAAGAGATGTGGCCGCTACTCGCATCCGTGAGAATATGATTACAATGAGGCTCTGAAGGCCCTTTTACAATAAACGAGAATGCCAAAAGTCTTAGACATCCAAAAACCTAACCCTGGGAGATGAAGCGCCAAAAGTCATGTGGGCCCCGTTTGGGTAAGTTGGTGCATCAACTTCCCG
>ML854980.1:0-13838 GCA_009831015.1 Picea engelmannii | reverse complement strand
TGTTGTATCTCCCAATTTTTGGCCCTTCTGGGTATGAAAATTTCTCTTATGTATTTCTCTGATATTTCTTCTCTGCAATGCCACAGGTCTGATCAAAATTGGATGTGCCAAGTGGAATTTACGGTAGCTTCCCCACAACTTGCAGATTTTTGGCCTTTCCAGGAGATCTCACTTGTATAGTGTGCCTCACACAAAATAATTGATATAAAATTCTGAAACTCGCACCCAAAATACTACAGACTGTCCACAATCCAATGCAACCAGTCCCACACAATTTGGATACTCTAGGAAGAAGTTATGATTGTTTTACCTGGAACACCTTGTGTGTTAGCTTCACCAAAATAAAATAGGTAGCTTTAGTTAATTTATCCACCACTGCCATGATGGAATCATGATGCCTTACAGTCGCAATTAGTTTAGTATTGAAACCAACTGTAAAAACTTCCCATTTCCACTCAGGAATGGGCAACGACTATAGCAATCCAACTAGATTTCTATGATCAACCTTTACCTTTTGACATTTTAGAAATTTGACTATGTAATCAACCACTTCTTTCTTCATGCCCGACCAAGAGTATTGGCCTCTTACAACTGCAATTATTTTCTGATATCTTGGGTGTCCAACGTATGGCACATTGTGCATCTCTTTTAACACTAAATTTCTCAACTCTAGAAAATTAGGAACATAAACTCTATTCTTCTACAAGAGAGTTCCATCCTATTCTTCTACAAGAGAGTTCCATCCTCTTCCATCTTGTAATCTTTACATTTCTGTTGTAAATTACCCCGTTGTATTTTTTCTTTAACTTGTACATAATGTGGGTCTGTTGTTACAACTTATAGGATTCTATCTTTTAAATATGATCTGTACATACTAATTTTTGTAACATGCATTTCATTCACCCTTTTGCTGAGTGCATTAACCGATTTGTTCTCTTTTCGCTTGATGTGCTTGATGTCGAAGTCATATTCGTTGATAAATTCCAACCATCTAGTTTGTCTGTAATTTAGTGTTGGTTGCTCAAACAAGTATTTCAAACCACTGTGGTATGTTCTCAACTCAAATTTTCTGCCCATGAGATACAACTCCACATTTTTAAGGCATGTACTATGACTGCCAACTCTAACTCATGTGTAGCATAATTTATTTCATGCTCTTTCAACTTCCTCGAATCATAACAAATTACATGTCCATTTTGGGTAAGGAATCCACCAAGCCCTTCCTTGCATGCATCCATGTACACAAAAAAATACTCACTTGGATCTGCAACCTTTAAAACAAGTGGATTGGTTAATAAATCCTTGAAGTGCTGGAAACTTTCTTCACACTTGGTATTCCATTCAAATTTTATTCCTTTCTTTTACAAGGATGTGATCAGGTGTGAAATATTGGAGAAACCCATGATGAATCTCCTATAGTAACCAACCAAACCCATAAATGATCTAACCTCTGAAACATTCTTTGGTGCTAGCCAACTTTTCATTGCTTTAATCTTTTCTAGATTGACTGCTTTGCCATCTTCTGAAACAATGTGGTCCAAATAATGGATCTACTTTTGATAAAAAGTGCACTTGTTCAACTTGGCATATAATTGGTGTTCTCTCAACACTTGTAGCACCATCCTCAAATGTTACTCATGCTTGATATAGATTTCGAAATAAATGCTCTTGATAACTTTAATATCATATAAAAATTTCAATATAATCACAAGATCAAAACACAAAAACTAACTTACAAATAAAATAAACATTAAATTTATAGTGGTAAAACTCACCGAGAAATAAAACTCTACTCTTAAATATATATGTTTAAATGTGCCTAACATCAATGAAATTATTATCTATGCTCTCACTTTCCCATGCTATTGCCAAAACAACGCACC
Organism: Picea engelmannii; assembly: GCA_009831015.1. Taxonomy (NCBI): domain Eukaryota; kingdom Viridiplantae; phylum Streptophyta; class Pinopsida; order Pinales; family Pinaceae; genus Picea; species Picea engelmannii. The sequence continues at coordinate 11,955 of ML854980.1, read as the reverse complement.
CCCATTTCTTCTTACATAAAAATGCATGGACTATTCAAGTAAGAGATCAAACTAATGTCATAAAATGCACATTATGCATATGAGTATCCTCACCATCCATGAAGATATAGATACATGTGTTGTGAAAATTATACATATACATATCTTTACAAAATATAACACAAAATAAATAATATATTTATTATGATATTCATAAACAATCATACAATTATTCAACATATATTTATATATTTATTGCATTGAGAGTAGCAAGGTGATCTACAATTCAGTATGAGGGAGATGCCATCACATAAAGTTACGCTATGTTACATGATACAAAAAAATTAAATACGAAAAATAAATAATTATGTATGTACATATGTACGTGACAATATATGAAAAATTAAACCAGCCTAGATTGATCTTAAACTCGGATCTATAATATCCCCAACATAATGAGCTAGGATATTATGTCCTTCTATGCAATAAATGTTCTTGACGCTCTAATATGGTTGACAAATTTTCACAAACAATTTACATGTATTCTACTAATAGACAATTTTTTCAAACATATTGCATGTAATACAAATACACTAGAAATAGAAGAGACAATATGTGGTATTTAATTATGAATGAATATATGAATATAACATTCCAATCGTTGTTATGGCAGCTGCAATACCTTGATGGAAAACACACAATACAAGCCAAAAACATGGAATCATGCCATGGCCTCCTCAACAGATGAGATCAAAACCTCCAAATTCCACAACCTCTCCAAGCAAGTCACTACAACCCAAAACTGAAAGCAAACCCAAGATGAAAATCCAATGAAGATCCTAGATGGATCCTCCTCCTTGTCTAGCTAGGGTATATATTGCACCATCGAAACAAGACCAACAATGGAAGGGTTTTTCCCAAAACCCCAACAAAAATGCTGGCTACAAGAGCACTCAATAAGATATCAAATCATAATGCCAAAGTGAGGCTCTACCCCTCCTTTTATCCTTTTTCCATGCCTTCTAGAACTTTTCCCTTTTTGACCAAATCAAATGTAACTTCTAGAATTTCCCCTTTTTGACTAAATCACATATAACCCTTATTTTCCCTCCAATTTTCACTTTAAGATTAAAAGTCACTTTAATAATGGTTAAGTAACTTATTAATCTAAAGTAAATTTACTTCCCTAATGTCACTTTAAAAACATAACATTTCCTACCTAAGTGACATTAAATGACCCCCTTTTTACTCCTTTTTCTCCACTGACAAGCCATGAAAGTCCCTTCTACTACAAAATAGGGGAACCCAAAAATGGGGACATTACAAATCCTCCCTTCCCAAACATTGCTTGTCCTCAAGCAATTCCATCACAACCTAACGCTCCATCGACTGATCCAAATTGAAACTGAAACTAAAAATGATACCAATATCCCAAACCACCCTGTAAGATGTGAAGCATCCTTGGCTCAAGGCGTGGTCTGGTAATGTACTAACATAAGAGGCCTCCTGAAAAATTCCCACAAGTAAGGCCACTTGGTGTTGCAACAAATAGATCCACCCATTAAGGAACTTATATGCTATGGTAGTAGTCTCATGAAGGAAAAAACTGTCTCTCACCTCCGTGTCAATTGTCACACTTTATCCTACTGAAATCCCAGGGTCCGAAGCTATCCTCGGAAAGGAACCACCATGTTGATGCTGCACCACTCTAATCATAAATATTTGATCTTCATTTCTAAACTACATCTTCCATACCTACATCCACAAGCTGTGAATCCTCAAAGACTCGTCCCTACTATTGACGATCATTTCTGGCCAATGTATCCCAGTGAATTCAAGTAAACCAACTCTAAAATCAGACATCATAGAGAAGTCTATGTGGTCACAAGATGACCAGGCATAAAAAAAACTTAACCTCCAAGTGTCAAAGGGAAAATCCAAAATAATCTAGCATGCCCAACCTACTACAATCACCAAAGCATAATCTAGAAAGTCTCCTAATACATTGTCCGCAAAGTCTCTCCATGCGAACACAATAATCTCCTAGGTGGTAAAGTCACTAGGACCCCAAACTAGACTATATGATGTGGAACACCCTCTACTCATAGCACTAGTATGTAAGGTGGTAATACAAGAATTCATATTCCTGTCCCTAATAATCTAGGCTATCATAAGTTGCACAAACTCAGTCAACTCCTCGTAAGACCACTCCACCAAGAAACCACTCCTAATCCTCCCAAAGGTAAACTCTAGAAAGTCCAAATCGACCCTCACGTCTCCAATAATAGTTGAACTGTCAAGAAAAGTAATCCCAAGGTCCCAATATAATCCCGGAAAGGTACCACCATGTTGACGCTGCAACACTCTGATCATTACCATCAGACCAGCGTGCCCTATCTACATCCTCCTCTCATGGAACCCCAAGTTGAGCTCCTTGAAGGGACTGAAACTAATGTTTTGAATCCTCCTCTGTGAAGGTGTCTCAATGAAATCTAAGCCTACAAATCCATGACCGACCTCGAGTTTGTCCTTTGAAATAGATTAAGTCTCAACCTCCCCTCTACTAACATCCCCAAAATAAAGAAGTCTAATCATTGCCACTGCTCTGTCGATCATCATCAATTGCATCAATTTGTCACTTAGATGAATTTCTGAATCCCACCACCAAATTGAAGGTCCACCACTCCTAATACCTGTTAGATGTTATTGTGTCCTATTGGTTACCCTTGGAGTCAAAATGAGCCAAGTCCCCGGTATGTCATCATTTGGTGGAAACCAAGTACCAGGGATCAACTCTGTGTCTGCTAATATATAAATCAATCTATCACTTAGATGAATTCTTGGATCCCACCACCAAATTGGAGGTACACCACTCTCAATACCCGTTAGCTGCTATTGCTCCCTACTAGTAACCCTCGAAGTCAAAATGAGCCAAGTCCCTGGTATTCCATTGCCTGGTGGAAACCAAGTACTAGGGATCAACTTTGTGTCCGCTAATCTGTTCGGCTCTTGCAAAACTGTTCTGATAGCTGTATTGTCCCGATCAGGGCCAGTGTACTCAGGAAACCTATGGAGCCTAAACACCTCCCTAAAGAACCATTCTACTAATTGCAACACCTCATACTCTGATGAAGTCCATAAAATATAGTCCCTGCCATGCACCTTTGTACCACGATATGTTGGCACTCTTTCCCACCTCTGTCCTGAAATGTGTCACACACCTGATCCCCTGAGTACTCTTCAAAAGGAATGGGGTGTAATTTTTCTCTTTCCTACAACTCCCTGGATTCTTCAAATGAGGACACCATCACCTTGTGGTCACTGAGAGATTTCTAATGACCATAACCTTGTCCAAAATTGAGCTCTGGTTTGAAATTTATGGCCTTCCAAAATTTTTGAGGCGTCATTAGCCAATGGCCATCCCCATTTTCCCCATGGCATCCATGTAGCTTCAAATCTCTCATGTCGTCTGAAATGGCACGGTCGTGACCTGGGTTGTCACCCCCTGATGATGACGTGACTATTGGTTGCAAGGAATGTCTCCCGGTCTTCGCGGATATCGGGCCTTCGATCCTTCAACACTCTCGCACAGGTCTAAAAATTCTCGGAGATCCAAATCCTAGAGGGCTACTTCTACTTCGAATATCTATGGTGGAGCTCTGTCCACTTTTAGATCTAACAAACGAGGTTTGTCCACACCTAACACATGGTTTAGACGTGATGAGGAAGGAAAGGGGGTGGGGTCCCACACCTAACTTGCGTCTATTCCAACGACGCCATGTGGACCTACCGAGGCATGCCACATCACCATGCTGTACCCGATCCCATCCAATCATGGCTTGACACTTCAACAAGGGGATTTCAACATTCGATGCTTTGACATTTAGCCCATGCACCAACATACCAATTCTCCCAGAGCCCCGAAGTCCTGAAGTGGGTCCCATGCACATGCTTACGAACATGACCTAGGGATAATCACGAGATATATTTAATCTCGTTAATTAAGTAATCTACGACCTTCATGCCATATCCCACGTTACACTCTACTTCAAACTCCCGAAGTCTCGAAGGCCAGAACCCCGAAGTTCCATGGGCTGTCGATCTAAGATCCTTCAGGATCCTTTTTGACCGTTCAATCGAGAATAGTAGAAGGATAGAATAAGCATGAGTATTGACCAGAAACAAATGGTCTTCACCACTTCGACATGTAATAATCTGGAAAGGTTGAAAGGTTAGAAGTTGCTTGAGTCACAAAATCCTGCCAACCATCCGATCAGGTAGATATTTCGAGTATCATTTCGACCATAGATCCATAAGAGGATGATGACAAATATTATATTGTCAATCTATGATCGTGATCAATGGTGCAGAAAATAGCCATGGATGAGAAGTTGGTCAGGGTTTAACGAGAAGGCGAAATCCACAGTGACGAATAAGGAACTTCCAGTTGTTGGTCAAACCATCAGGCGACCATGTGCGCAGGTTTCCTTTGGCAGGATTTGAGTATTGTGAGGTTCAAACATCTTGAAGTCCAGGACCTCTGAAGTCCTAAAGGTTCGAAAGCTTAGCTCCTTTTGAGTGTAGGGAAGGGTTCAAATCTCCTGGTCATATGATGGTCATGTATTTGGAGACTTGGGATAAATTTTTATTAGCACCTTTTACATGTAGCGCAGGGTTCCTGAGCCTCGATATTATGAAAATCCTAGTGGCTTGAGGTATCAAGTCAGTAATCCCACATGAAAGGTAATAAGCTTGTGGTTTCAGGCTTATGGTCACTTGGAACCTCTATGTGCCCCATAAGGCTATGCTTCAGAGTCTTAACTGAGAATTGGTTAAGCCCATGGTTTTGGGCCCAAGGTCACATGGTAAAGTGGGTTGAGGGAAGCGCCTTTCATCTACATAAATCCAATTCTATAACAAGAAAAGGGATTTTGAGGGATAGGCGAGTTCAGAACAGTCCTATAGAGTCTGTCCCGACTTTTTATTTGTGGATTTTATCCTTGGACAATCCTTTTCAGGTTTAGCGCAAATAGATTCATACAGAAGGTCAACTCACCATTTGCCCCAATTTCATTTAAAACCAATTAATAAAAGTCCTCCTTTGCTAAACATGATTAAACATAAATCCATTGACATAATATGATAATCAAATTCTACTTCAAATTTCCTAGGCCACTAGGCCATCAAAGTTACAAATTTTACCATTCAACAAGATAAATGAATTATGGCATCATCTAGCTCAAAAAAATCGTATTATAAAAAAACCAATCAATATAATATAAACTCTGAATCACACTTATCTGAAACTTGGAAATTAGTTGACAACTGTTGAAAGGGATTCTCTTTTCCACCCAACCATAGGCACAATTTCTCTTGGAGTATTCCTCAACTGGCCACCCCCTAGCTATATCATGATGCCATGAGAGGGGTTTTTCTTAATCTCAACAACAAAAGGGACAAAGGTTACTCTCCTTTTCCCATAGGAACGTGACAATTCAGTTTTCTATCCACCAAGCAAGGGAGTCTGCGGGGATTGTTCACTCAATCAATGCAACTCCGTTTATCGGCTTGATTAGTAAAAACTGTCCAAGCGCTCCTGTGACCATAATATATTAGTTATTAGCTCTATTTAGAACTATAGAGCCTCATGCACTCTTCTCTTATTGATTACTCCTGAAACCCATTTGTGTCTCTCCTCTTCTGCCCTCTGCCCATGATTTTTACCTTTCTTTTCTTTCCTTTCCTAACAAGATTTGGTGGGTTAGATCAGGAATTTTCCAAATGGGTACTCTGCCCATCTCCTCATTGATTCTTGAGGAAGACTTTCCAACTACCAACCTGAATGGTAATTAAGTTTTCTGGGCCAGAAGACTGTTCTGGGTCTAAGCAATTTATATCCAATAGAGCATCGACCTAGCAGGGGTCATCTCACCATTACTGGTTCCCCTTACCATCCCTCTCACACATCATGATATATACTGACAACCCTCTTTCAACAATCATGCCACAATTTCCTTTTTATTTAATAACAAAATATATACATTACCTTCTATAGCGAGGTTGATTGTCTTTCCAACATTCACATGAAAGATCTTGTCCATACTCTTGTTCACAATAATAATAATATTTACAATCTGGGGGAAACAAGGGTGTTACAAAATGAGTGTAGAATTCCATAGCACTGTTGGATAGGTATGCCCTGACTCATTCTGCTGACAAGTCATTCATTCTTTCACATGTATCCACACATCGTCCTTGAGGCCCTTCCATGAGAACCTCTTTTTGATTTGTTGGTAAGTCTAGAAGTATCCAGGATGTTTAGCCAAGGGTGTATCATGCGTAGCTCTCATGATATCCTCCCTAAGTGTGGACTTAGGGACTAAGTATATGCTACCTCGGTAGTAGATGATATCAAATACCACTCTGTACTTGTCATCCTGGATGTGATCCTCTATTAACTCGCAAGCAAACCAATCCTTGGAATATTCCACCAGAAGGTGGGACTTCCAATAATGTGAAATTCCCGTGAGCCAATCCAATGTGTTATGGATCTCCTTCCGATGTGTATGTACATCCTGCACATTGCTCACATGGATACAATATAAAACATTTTCCCGATCGAAATCCCTATCCATGTCCCGATGATAGCCTGACCGAAGATCAATCTCATGAAGCTCATTCATCCACTCATCGATCCTGGGTGAACTAAACTAATGATATTTCCGAATCCCTTGTCTGGAGGTTTCCCATGGGAAAAAATCCCCAAAACCCACTGCACACCACCATACATAGTTGTATACTGCGGTGTACCAATGCACACCACTGTATCATCATGTACCATCATGTATCCTATACGTGTCACTGTATCTATCACTCTAATAATATCAATTGAACCTGGATCCCTGAGTGATGTATCCATAACTGTCATATACTCGATCCCCCATCCAAATGGTGCATATACTTCCTTTCTAGCTGGTCCACAATGAATTTTGTCAACTACCTCCTCTGTAGTTAAGCCTTGAGCCACAAGACATAACTCATGATCCCTGTAATGAAAAATAGGTGCACGATCAAAACCCTATGTGTCAAAACTCTCCTCAAATACCTATAACTATGAATTCTCCTCGTGCATAATCTCCACGAGAGTTCCTCCCTCATATCATGAGTGCCACCCATGCCCTCATGTGTCAACACCTACATAATATGTTCCTCCTTAACCAATAATTGGTCCTCCAAACCTTGCAATGCTAAGGGATTTTGTTCAATTTCACCACCATGTCGAGGTACACTCATGCCCTCATCATCATCAACATCATAAATGAGATATGGTGTTGGATCCTTATCATGCATAGGTGTTATTATGCTTGAAATACCCACATTATAAGCATCGTACACAATTGAAGATGTTGGATCCTCAACATCGGCTGATTGGAATATCTCCTCATGGTCATCAAAAGTAGGACAAGATGTTGCATCCTCATTTTCTCCATCTAACACACTAGTGTCATCGATATCATCGATTATTTCATAACAATGTTTTTGGTATTCCTCCATTCATACATCCTCAACATGGCTAGATGCATGCATGTCCCCCTGTGATTCTACAAAACCACCATCACGAGTTGAGTTTTTGGCTTTATCAACCTTTCTAGATTTGGGCCTTTTTCCCTTCTTCTCAAATAATAAGTGTAGCTCCTCCCACATCCTTACCATATTCTCTTGAGATCCCTTCATGTCTTGCATAAGTTCTATCATCCCCTTGTCCATGCTAATTATCCCCACATTGTAAATTGCGCCACTTTTTCTGGAAAAATCCTGAAAAATTACTGAAATTAAAATGCTGATAACTTCACTTCCGAAATTAAAATTGCCACAGTTACACTTAATAAGTTATATTATATAATATAGTTGATCAATTACAACTAATGAGTTATATTATATACTATAATATCATATTATATAAAAGTTGTTAAAATATCTAATTCATTGTTTTATATATTATATAATTAGTTATTATATATCATTTTTCTTTTAAAATAATTAATAATATAAAATGTTTATCATATTTCAAAGTGATTTCATTATGATTTGAATTAATGTGATATTTATTTTAAAAACTACTGGAAGTAGTGATAAATAAAATACTTTCCGTCCATTGGATGTAGCCTGAGTGGTTGGGAGGAATGATTGTTATCCTCCCCATCCAGGTACAAATCCTTGGAGTGACATGTTTGTGCCCATAATGGGTCTATAAGACGCTCTTGTTGTTGAGCAGCCATTGTTTTGAAAATTGTCTGAATTTCCATGTTCCTTCGGAGATTTCAGGGGGTTATCTATGGACATAGCTAGCATTAATCTCTAATGCAGTGAACCACATGAAAGCGAGAAATTGTTAGATCTGCAGATTTGAGTGGTTAATTCTGTATAATCCGAGTGCCCTAGGGGTTTTTCAGCAAATGCATAAATGCAATTTAAACAACAAAAAAATGTGATTTCGTGCAGATTTATGTCGCTGGATTCCAACAAAAGGGCCAAAACATAGAACAATTAGACAATGTCGATATATTTCACTATTTCCAAATAAAAATATGACACATAATCATCTTTGACTTCTATAGTTTCAACTCAACACGTTCAAATCCCTTATAGATGCATTTGTATCTTTGTCATTGAAAAAAATATGTTTCGAGAGAGAATTTGGAACAGTTTTGAACATGTGCATTGGATCTAATAAATGTACCACTTTAATTTCTTTCCAATATAGGAGATCCTATAATTTGGAAGTCTTGTTCATGCCTTTGGTATAATATCAAGAGAAAATTTGAACATATCCTAGGCCATTGATCATCGACAATATTACATAGGCCTCCATTGAACATATCCTCCCAAATTGATTTAATGCAAGATTCAATCTTCTTCAACCAATATGTTGGTGTCAGGCTACAAGGAGGGGGACTTACCTCGATCTATTCATTAAAACCACTCTTCATTTGACAAAAAGGCTGGTTTAGCTACAAAAAAAACATGTGTCCTTTGTATACACAATTATGCAAATTTTTAGAATACATTGAACAAATTTCCTCACCACAATGTGGATAAGTGAATAATCCTTTTGTCCTTAGCCCTAAACCACAAAAGTAAGAAAAATAGAGATGATGCCTCAATTGTTGATGAACACCAATGAATTATAATTATTAAAATGATTTAAACTATTCCAAAAGAAAGGTTATACATGAGCATACTCTCAGCCCTGGAAAATCATGGATTGTCAAACAAATCACACCTTGCATTGTAATTGACCTTTCATATTTAGATCATGAAATAATATACATCTAAATTTCATTCCATAGGAGCAACATCTCCTCTATCAATGTTTCCAAATAAGCATCCATATCTCTAACTAGATGTAAAAGACAACATCAAATGCTCTTTCCACATAACCATATAAGGAGAGATGCTATAATTTACAAGAAGAGCGGTCCAAATTGTATTATTTATAGAATGAAAAACGATTGGGTTCATTCCATCCATCTCTAAGCCAAGTCTTATACTTTATCACTCACACATAATAGAAAAATACACCATGTATTCTATGTGTTCTTCATTACCTCAAAATTTGCAAGAATGTGCAACACGTCTTGTCCACTCCTATATTTAAAATGTGAATCCATATATTCTGCTAAATATTTGCAATTAAACATGCATTGCAATCTTGGAATTATGCATAAGTGGCATGCTACTTTTTTAGGACATTTTTGTCCCTCTATAACCCAATATGAGGGAGATGTTGTCACATAATGTTACGTTACGATACGTGATAATAAAAAAATTAAATAAGAAAAATAAATAACCATGTACGTGGCAATATATAAAAAATTAAACCAACCTAGATTGATCTTAAACTTGGATGTATCAAGCATCGAGAGAGATCAAATTCCTTAGGGTGTATTTTTTTTTATCATTTTAATATGAAAGAATTAATACATTACATGGAATTAAATGATAAAAAAAATTACACGTTAAATTTTTTTGATCCCTCTTCGAGCTTGATAGATCGGAGTTTAAGATGAATCTAAGTTTATAATGTTAAGGTACAGATAAATAAATACTGGACAATGATACAAATATTTTTCTTTCACAAAAGTGAGGTAGGTTAACTCAAATGGATGAGTGTTGTGGCTATAATGTATGAGGTCTTGAAGTCAAGTCCCTGACCACCTATTTGTTGATATTATTGAGATTATTAGACCTCACTTAATGTGTCCACTGGGTTAAGCCCCATACCAAGACCTTACCAAAATGGATATAAAATTCATATTATTAAAACTTATATCATAATTTAAGAAAAAAATTACAAATAATTACCTTTTACAAAATATCTTACTTTTATGAATATTATTTTCGATATGATATAATTATACCTTTTACAAAGTATCTTAATTTTAAATTACAAATAATTACCTTTTACAAAATATCTTACTTTTATGAATATTATTTTAAATATGATATAATTATACCTTTTACAAAGTATATATATATATCATACTTTTTACCAAAATCTCAAACTTTTGTGAATATTTTTGATACGGATATATAATTATATTAAAACATAAAATCTTACTTAAAATATATTTTATTTTTTAACCAAGGCAACAAAGCTCCTTATAATGCCTCTAAATTGTATATAGTTAATAGATTTAGTGATCCATGGGAACATGGAAATGACATAGAAGCTAGAAAGAAAGAGTGAGAACATGCAGGTTCCATGTAGTGAGCAGTGGCCACGTCTGCTGATGCCATTCATCATTTTGGTGCCCATAAATAATGTCAAAGTCAATGAAGACGAATCCCCGTTGCCCATTTCGCGGTCACGGGACAAGTTCAAACCATAAGCTGGTGGTCAGTTGGAAAATAAAAGGGAATTAAACACACTCTGACTATGGACTTCTTGGTTACAGTCTGTGCGTGGAATTGCCAATGCAAAATATGCGTGAAAAATCTCTGAATTCACGTGCCAATATTCTGACCTCCAGGCTAATATGCGTGAAAATCTTAGAATTTTACAGGCTCTGCGACGATTGACGTTTTAAGGGAGATAACGCGAGGTGTCAACACACAATTCTCGTGAAAACTCCAATAAGAGTATCAGATACATCAACCAATCAATGATGAGAAAAATATATTATATATTAAAAAATAAAAATGTTTGTTCCTTATGTTTAAGATTAGGCTGTTTGCAAAAAAATGAATTCTGGAAATACGTGAAGACTCCAATAAGAATATAAAATACATCAACCAATCAACGATGAGAAAAATATATTATTTTATATATTAAAAAATAAAAATATTTGTTCCTTATGTTTAAGATTAGGGTGTTTGCAATTTTTTTTTAAGTCAAACTAAACTAATATGCAGTAACACAGGAGCGAACGCTATATACTACTGAGGCAATATACTAATATGTGATTGTTATTAATAAAACAAAAAATATGATAATTACATTTAAAAATATCACTTATGATACTTTCATATATAACAATAACAACTTGGAGGAAGTGTCTTTATACAAATATCTCAGAATCGATAGCCATCACAAGCTCAACTAAAATTATAATATTGAAAAAATGATTAATGTAGGGTGGAAAACTTATTATGGACTTCAAAACAATTGTAAATTAGCGGACCTTTGGATATGAAATAATAAAAAAGTCATCTTTGATACTCTTGTCAGTCCATTTATCTTATATGGATGTGAATTTTGGGGATGCAACATCTCTAGAGAATCATGGAGAAAAATAGAGCAAATCCAAAAGAATTTTATAACTTATAATCTCAAAATTAAAGGCAATACACTCTATCCTATCTTCCTCATAGAAGCGAGTCTTTCCTCCATTGAGATCACAACTATGACTAGGTACCTAATGTATAAGAACAAGATAAATAACATGGAAGACAAGAGGCTTCCCAAAATTGCTT
>ML854979.1:9996-28570 GCA_009831015.1 Picea engelmannii | reverse complement strand
AGACAGTATATATCTTGTCTAAAATAAAATTTGATGGTGAAAAGAAGACCTCTGCATGTAGGCATCTTAGCGAATTTAATCTTGCATGTAACAATATTAAGGTTTTTCAAGAAGTTGAACTATGTAGATTATTTACTCTCACATTGGAAGGAACAATTCAGGCTTGGTATAAGGCATTTCCAGCCGAATCAATCCATAGTTGGAAGCAATTCATGGAATCTTTCTTAGATGTGCATGATAACTATGACTATGATGAACTATGTGTTGAACTTAATAAAAAATGATAAATGAAAGATGAATCTTTTAATGAATTCTTATTAAGATTTATAACAATTTATGATAGATTTTGTGAAAGTGACAAACCCTCTATATTTGAATTTATTACATTGTGTTCCTGTTTTTTTTCTTTTCATGAAGAGGAAAAGTTATTAATGAGTAATGATAAGGATTCAAATTATCAAGAGCATCCTCCGCCAGAATTGCTTATATCATCATGTCATGAACAAGGTAATCAAGAAGAAAATGATTATGAAGAGCTATGTAATGAATTGATAGAAATTAGTAGGAACAAAAATGAACCTTTGGATGATTTTTTATCAAAGGTTTGAGCAAATTTGTTGTAGGTTTCCTTAAAGAAATAGACCTCCCATCCAATAAATCGTTAACTGGTTTACATACCTTCTCTTTATCCCTGAAGAAGATGGTTTACTATCAATCGAGAAGGAAAATTTTCAGCATCCTGATTGTTTCCCATCTGATATTTCACTCTCACAATTTCTTGAGACAAACTCATTACAACTACCATTAGGAGAGGTGGAATCACTAGAAATAAATCGTTTTCCCCTTATTGAAACCGATGATGTAGAAGTCATGAACTTGGGAAATATTATAGAAAAAGACAATTTGGAAATTGCAAACACCTCCAACTTACAAGAATTTATTTTTCATAATTTTGATCCAGATTTACATAATAGAATTTCAGTATTTCCACAACATGAAGAAATTATTCCAATTACTGAAACATCTCATGATGATATTCATGTCTTTTTTTTTAACAATCTGATTTCAAGGAACAATTTCGAGGTGGTATTTCAAAAAATGATTCCAAATTAGTCTTTGACAAAGAATCAATTTCTGGTGTTCATATAGTGTTGGTATCTTCCCTTGATTGTCATGAATAGTGGGAAGAGAATGAAAAATATATGATCATTAAACTATACTCTTTCACTGAAACATATAAATTTACAACATAAATTAAAAGCGAACAAACCAAGCATGTTATATCAGCTAAAGATCAAAAGAATAATCAATATTTGTCTATCTGTGAAAATTATCTTGCTAAAGAAATCAAGTCAATTTCAGAATCTAAAAACTTTTATGACCTCTACTCAGATTTATTTGATTCATCATCCTGTCATATAGTTGACCCTTCTTTTGGAAAAAAAAATACAAAGTGATGCATGAAATCAGGAAGATTTCCAAACATGGATTGATCAAACATTTGATAAGAGTATATTTTCATTCAGTGTGCATAATTTTGATAATTCCTTGCAATCACAATTTCTTGAATATAAGGAAACAAAGTTTGATTATGATAGTTGTATTTTTTATGACAATGTTTGTTTTCAGGAATTGAATTTGAGATTTGATATGTCATGCATGGAACTAATTCAACCTGAAAGCACTAACAGATTTGAACATATGCCAATGTTAGAAAATATAGAGCAAGAAGTACCAACATAATTTTCATCTCGTCATGGAGGGACAATAACAAGTAGACAACCCATCATTACACATAACGGATAAATTAGTGGGATGAACCAAGAAGAATTATCAGTTGGATTTATTTTAGAAATGCAAACTAATATCCATGAGCAAGTAAATAACTTACCTTTGCATTCCTTTTTAATACTTCAGCATTGTCAAAATGGTTTTAAAGATATCATTGGAGACTTCTTGGAATTATATTTTGCCTGACAATTTTCTCAAACTAGTAAGTGTCCAATAATGTTTGTTTTGGAACAATTGCATAATTTTTTAATTCTTTCAATCAAACAATATTGTATGCCTCAACCGCACAAACCTACATAGTGCCTTGATAGCCTTATTAATAGTGAGGTAATTAAATGGTTACATTGGATTTATGATTTCACATAGTATTGGTTGATCCATTGTAGGTTAGGGTAAGAGTAGTTTAGTTTTAGTTTTATTTTATTTTTATGTTCTGAGTAAGATGTTGGCTCAATTTTGGTTTCTTGAATAAAATCCATCACATTATAATGTAGTTATGATTTTAATTATTTTGACATAAGATTTTTTATTTTTTTTCTTTGTTTCAATCATTCACCTTAGAATTGATTTTAGTAATGCTCCAATTTTAAGTTTAGTTTAGTTTTTCTTAAGCTTAGTTGGTTTTATTTTATTTTTTATTTTGATTTTTATTATTGCATGGTTTCAGTTTTGATTTTCATAGTTGATTTTCAAGATTCTTACTTTTCATGTTTTATTTGTTATTGCATGATTTGCATGTTTGATTTTCTTTGTTTTTCCATAAACAATTTCGGGGGATGTTGAGTTGAGTTTTTAGCCTCTGGTATGTGAAATAGGACATTCTAGTTCTATGCTAAAAAACACTATTTTTTTTAAATATCAAAAGTAAAGTAACCAGGCAGTGAGTAGGAGTAGGAATCAAAAATTACTTATAGTTTATTTTATATGTGACTTGGAAAAAATGCAATGCTTTGTCGGTGGTTGTAATGACTATTATCAAACATGAAAAGATCGAAAAAGTCATATACTCTAGAAATCATGATCTAAATGATGAATGAGAAATCGATGAATGTCTTGCTTCTTTTAGAATGGGTAAGCTTTAAATCTTAGGGGCCTAATTCATCTCTTCACTAACATAGGTCATCCTCCTAGACTCAAATACATATCCCACAAGAAATCCTCATCACAAAAAACATTTAGTAATGGGTACATATGCTTTGCATTATAATAATAAAATAAATAAGTGACGAGGTAGGAAAATAACTCAAAAGGGAATCATGATTTCAAGGAGGGAATGCAGATATCTTCGTCGAGGCTATGGATGCTTGTTGGAAGCGGAACAAGGTTTGTGATATTGGGGTGACTTCATCGAGGCTATGGACATTTGTTGGCAGCAGAGCAACGCCAGAAGGGTGATAAGGTTACTTAGGGATTATACAAAATAATACCCTATTACTAGAAGTAATATATAATTTGGTTTCTTACTCAAAAATGAAAGTCGGTTATCAAAGGGACTTATCTTTTGTGTTTGATCAAAATCAAAACCCCATGATAAGGTAAAGAATGATTTCTAAATTACATATAGATATATCTATGGGTTGTTTATGTTTTCTCTTCGTGTTCTAATTCTATGTTACTTGAAATTGTTTGGGAGTGATCGAAGGTATAAGAAGAGATTATGGTTTCTTCTAGTGAATCACCATTTGTTGAGTCCTCAATACACCCTTAACATTTTCAATTTTTTGGTACCACTTTTTCTTTTTATCATGTGTGCCTTCTTATTTTGAGATTTGAATATGTTGAATATTTTTCCTTTGATTAGTTTATGTATTTTTTCCTTTTTTTTATTTGCATATGAAATCTCAAGAAAAAATTTAAAAATATCATGTTTTGCATAAGGGAATAAAAACAAAAGAAATAATTGAAAAAAGAGAAAAATCACAACCTTTTTCCAAAATGTGTCGATGAACTCATCAGGGGTCGAGGGAAAAAGAACAAGATAATAATGCAAAGCCGAAAGGCCTAACCCAGTATTAAATAAAATGTCGACATCAAGGGTTTTTTCAAGTAGATGTAAATGGGTAGTGCTTTTGACCAATCATCAATGAGACCATTAGAGTCAGTCGAAATTATATGGTTAAGAATGAAAAAAAAAAAAAAAAACTCTTGATCCCAATAAGAAAATTTTGAAAGTGTCGATGTAGGAATCGACATCGATGGAATTTTGAGTCGGATTAAAACAACAAACATATCCCCCCGATTGTTGATGAATCCATCGGGAATCGGTGGAATTCGTTGATTCCTTAATAGAGAAACTCATTTAAACCAATGTCGATGAACCATGAACCTAAATACATATCATATTCGTTAGATTGAGAATGAGGATTAATTTAGGTCATCAAATATTTTTGTGTGAATTGTGTCTATTTCGAGGGCCATAGAAGATCCACATCACCTGCCACATCACCCACCACGTCAGCCTGCCATGTTTTCAATCGTACACTACCATGTCACCATCTGTACTTCATTTTTCAATGTAATCCATGTCACCTTTCATACAGGCCACACCATCATGTTGCATTACCTTCCATACTTGCCTCTTCAACATTCCATGTCACTTTCCATGCCGACTCTCGTACCTTCATGTCACTCACCATGAAATCTTCCACGTGGACTATCACATCATTACCACATCACTTTTTATGGCATCACACATGTCATCATAGTATAGATTTCTCTTATGATCATTGGTGGATGAGAGCTTTGGTGAAATGTTTAATGAGTAGGTACTCCTTTCCACCGATGTCGATGAACTCATCGGATGTCGGCAAGCTCAATAGAAGGTGAGTTTTCCGGCTCAAAAATTTTCCTCCGATTACCGATAGAATCATCAACGTTGGCCCATAAACAATTCAACATATCATAGGATACAACAAAGGGCCAATGCCAATGAACCTTCACTTGAAGAGTGAATCCTAGTCATTCGATCGCAAGAGTCAATGGATCTGGACTGTCCAAATATATAACTTGTGCTAGGTCCATTTCTTATGGTTTTAGGAATTCCACGTCACATAACATATTCACATCTCATGTTACCATTCAAGCATCAACACATCATCATCCATATCACTTGCCATGTTTTCCTGTCACCTTACCAATCGTAAACTAGCACATCACCATATGCACTCCCTTTTTCCATTTCAACATGATACTTCACATTGCCACATCATCGTATTGGTCCACGTCATCATCTCCAAGTCATCAATCATACGATGACCGATCATCATTCCATGTCATGTCCACATCACGGACTGTGTTGCATTTTTCCATGCCAGACGTCTACATCAACTAGCACATCATATTTTTTACTTCATATTTCCATCATCTTCCATGTCATCACTATACAAACTTCTCGTATTAATCATCGGTATTTAGGGGTTTTAATGGAACATTCTGGTAAGTATACACACCTATCCATCGACGTCGATGGACTCAACAGGCACTGACATGATCAACAACCGATGGAGTTTCCTGCACAAACAATTTTAGCCAATCATCAATGGGATCGTCGAATTCAACTCAAAATCATATAAAATGAGACATGGGATATGACAAAGGGTCTATGTCGATGAAGCTTTCCTTAGAAAATTAGAGTTGTTTGATTATGGGAGTGAATGAATCTGGAATTTACAAAATCTCTAATTCACGCCTCGTCCATTTTCTATGGTTTTATGAATTCCATGCCACATCACATGTCAAAAAACCATGAACCAATCGAGAGTTAAAATGTCACTTGTTTCATTTTCTATGCCACGTTAGACATTCAGTCATCAAGAAAAATTTTATTTCCACGTCATTATACAACATCATGGCTAAGCACGTCAAAAGAGAAAAGTATGAAAAAACACCGATGAAACAATTTTCCACATTATAATCTCAGTCATCCAATAACAAGCAAGAAAAGATCTTGACCATTGGTCCTCCCTCATAAACTGTACTGAAAATGTCATGTTTTTCCCAAGTGAAAAAAACGTTCTAAAAGTCGTCAATGAGAGAAAAACCTAGTTTTGTATTTTTATAATAACTTTTGATCCTAAACTTCGTTAAAGGAATTACTTATACCATTGAAAATTTATCAGTGAGTTATAAAACTTTGTAGCTATACATTTTCTATGATTTTGTATCATGTGTTTACGACTTTTGAAATAAATCTACATGTAAAATTCTTACGGTATTTTCATGATAACTTTTTCCTATGATACCTGTTTTGATAATGCCATATATAATTGGAAAGGTATAATCAAGATCTGAAACTTTTTTTTATAAGTTTTTATTGATTTGGCATGGTTTGTTTCAGGTTTACGAAATAATGGAAATCAGGCTCAGGGAAGTGACTTGAATATTTTGTTTTAAGATCAATTAATTGTTTTATCTCATAAGTTTGTTACGAAAAAGATATTTGTATTTGTAATATACATTTGTTATGATCCAAGTACATACAAGGGGATTGATTTATCATGGTGAGAATACTTTCAATATTACATAATGCAAACTGGTAGATTTTCGTCAGCTGACAAACACAAGCATGAGAACAGAGTTAGAAGAATCGGTGACTGGGTGCATGAACATTCCAATTTTAGAAGTGAATGATTACTAAAGATTGAAGAATGAATCAACTAGAGTTAAATGTGCCTAAAATAAAATCAAATTAAATATTCATGCATGAGGTTGCTAAAGAAAGAACAATGGGTTTACTTATTTAATCAAAGAAAGATTTATGAGTTTGAGCATGCATGAATTGAAGTCGACAATTAATTGGTGTGGCTAAATGCATGGATTTTCACATGGATGATTTATCAACACTTTTGTTCACTAAAGATGCAAATTACATGAGGAGATTGCATGACTTTTAATAAAGTCAATTTTTTTATTCCATAATTAAATCAGTTTTTATCTTATAAATAAAGATATCAACTTCTTAGAAAGGGTCTTTGATCCCTAGAACTATTTTCAAGAGATTTTTTATCTCTAGAGGGATTTCAAGTGGATTGTAACTGAAGAGTTATTTCAAGGATGAATTCAAAAACTCTTTGGAGTCAAGACATTATGGTTTGTTGAATCTTTGTGTGCTTATTCATTATTGTTGAGTATTCTACAATTGATTAAATACTACAGGAATCTAGTAATAATTTCAATACTTTTAAGATATCTTAGTTGGTTGAATGAATTTTTGGATACTTTTGGTAAACTATTATTTTCTTTATTAGTTAATCTTATTTCTATGTTATCTAGGATATGATTGAATTATTTTGGAATATCTCTCAATTAAATTTTATATCTTTCTGCTATTAATTAGTTATTGTTTCCTGGATAACATGTGATGAGTAATACATTATTAGTGGAATTATTTCTTCAAGAATATAAAGTCTCAGATAGTTTTCATTGACTGTTGCCATAGGTTATCCTCAACATATATTTCTCCAAATTATTTAGTTTCCTCCTTTCTTGCAGTAGATAGACTTAAAGCATAAAACAATAAAAAAGAACGAAACCGAGTAACTTGTCAAGGCCATCGAGTAGTTGTCGGACCTTTAACCCAGAGGATTATTCCATACCAAACAAGGAAGATTCTTATTGGGCCTCTTCCTTGGGTTTAATATATAATGTTTAGAAAAAGGAATTTAGACCCCTCAACACCTGCATCTTATATAGAGTTCCAAACATAACTCCCTTTAGCAACACCATTGCTCCTCGAACCATCCTGCGGGTTTATTTCTAAAACATTCTTTTTACCCCTGCATCATCCATTTTCCTTACAAAAATAAAATTTATGGCCTATGTTGGGATGTGAAGAACACCAGGGAGTGCTCAAATCCCTCCATCCATGAGCTTCAACTTGACTTTTCATCATCCCTTGATTTTGGTTTTTGAGTCATCACCTCCATCATACCTTTCATAATCGCAAAACCATTCCTTGTGAGGAGTCATATGAAAGGATGCACTTGATTCAACCAACCATACCTCGTGATCTGCATGTGTGCTTGAAGAATCCAAGTACACATCCCCTCCTTCCGCAGAGGTTTCTTCTTCTTTAGAAGGAGAATATTTAGATCCCTTCTCTCTCTCAACACTTTTGGATCTACATTGTTTCTTGTAGTGCCCTTCTTTTCCACGTCTGCAGCATATATTTACAAATTTTATGAGAGATTTAGATCTTCCCTTATATTTAGATCTTCCACTTGAGTACATATATATATTCCTTTCATGGGAGAATCCTCTTGCAAATAATGCATCTATGATATGTCCATCCATGTTCTTTCATGTCATCTCCTTCGAAAACAAGGATGAGACCACATTATCGAAACTTAAAGTAGGTGTATTACTACCTATGGCCACAACCATAATATCCCATGAGTCTAGTAAAGAGCACAATAAATTGACACACTTATCTTCATCATAAATCTTCATATCAACAGATAATAGTTGATTTACCATAGTTTTGAAGGCGTTCATATTCTCTGTCACCGAGTCTCCATATTTCATCCTCGGGTTGTACAAATTATTACACATGAACAATTTGTTTACCAAGGACTTTGACTGATACAGATCCTCTAACATATCCCATAATGCCTTGGTTGTAGCTTCCCCTGACACATTTATTAAAACTGAATCTGAGAGACACAACCGAATTGTGCTCTTTGCCTTCCGAACAAAATTTTCTAGTCTTCTACTAACATTCTTGTAGATACATTACCTAGATCCATAGTGATCTAGTAATCTTTTTCCACCAATAGATCTTCCATATTGAGCTTCCACAACTAAAAACTTTACCCATTAAATTTCTTGATCTCTATTTTCAAACTTCTTGCCATTTCTTTTCACCTGGAGAATCGATACCACAGATATCCCAATGTAACAAGGTTTATCACATACCTGAGCCAAACCCTTAGCCACAAAGGAATCCCCCTAAACCCAATAACCTAGCTCTGATACCACTTCTTGGGAGTTGAGCTGGCAGTTAGATCCAAAATGTGCACCTGGTGGAAATCCACTACCATCCCAGTTAAGGATCTATGGAGAGGTTGTTAGACCATGTCGTGAAGCTCACAGGGAGTGTTGAACATTATTCCATCACTTTCTTCAAAGGGATCCAATATTATCTTTAAATCACCTGCTAAAACTCCATGATTATTCATCCCTACACTCCCATGGATCTTAAGGGATTCCCAACATCTTGTTTCTTCTATTCATTAGTTGGGGGCATAAACTTTGAATAATTGAATCTCTTTTTAAATGTCATGACAAAAAAGGGTGCTATGAAATCCAATGGATGCCAAAGATGGAGTTTTCTAGTGATACATTTAGAGGGTCCCAAAAGGGCTTATTCCTCCCCACTATCCTTGGCCTCCAACATATATTATATTGTTTTCTTCCAAATATAAGGAATAATATTGGAGAGGTCTTCTATACTTAACTTTGTTTCTAGAAGCGGGACAATGTTGGGTTTCTCATTTCTAATTGGATTTGTAAACAAGGGACTTATAACCCACTCGCTTCACCAACATGGATATTGTGTGGAAATTTTACTCTAAGCTATATTCTTAGGATTGCATATAGTTCTTTGTTTGAAGAAAGGTCACTATGCCTCTCTCCGACTCTTCCCTGTATAAGGATCTCAATCTTCTTTTTTATTCTCTTCTCTTATGACGGCTGCAAGTTTATGTTCTCTGTCCAATCTCTTCTCTGAATGATTAGCTAGCTCCTTCTCTATGTAACCTGCACACAAGAACCCAAACAACAATGGAATGTAAATCCTATGTTCCCTAAGTAATTTTTATGTTTAGTTCTAGTTTACTGCCAGGCTACTTGATTTGTTTAATTATGGTGTTGAGGCCAATGTGACCAATTTCTAATGTTTTGGTTGCAATTATATGCTACTTTTCCCTTTAATATGCAAAACACAAAATTCATACAACCAATCCATTCAACACACAAATATAAGTTTGAATTCAAATTGCTAAGAAAAAACAATTTTTTTGTTTCCAAGATTGACTACTTGCATTTCCACTTAAATGCTAATTCAAGTTAACACCTCATATCTATTGGTTGGTTATAAACTATGTTAATGCAATTTTCTCTAGCAACACTTAACACTTTGTGTGCGTGTTTCTACTATGCATTCCATTTGAGCTTGAATTGGACTAAGAGTTGGTTTTAGCATACATATAAAATTCTTGGCCTATACAATGCCTTGGGTAATGAGGCCAAAACAACAAGTTAAGGAATGAAGAAGAAACCATTCTTTAAATTGCAATTAAATATCAAGCTTCTCAATGTTGATTTTAGATGTAGAATTTGTAATGAGTTCACTACGTGGCTCCACCCAATTTCCCATTAATAAAGAGAAAAATGTATTTGCTTCTACAACATCTTCCACTGTTATTTGGTTCAGATTCCTTGTTTCTAGATCCAAAGTTGTTTTCCCACAATTGTAAATGAATCATCAAAACAATAATGAGCTTACCTGCCCCTCTCAACCTTGTATAGTGGTGGAACTCCTACATATGTATCATTTCTCAAAAAATGATTTTTGGTATGTGAAAAAGAATGTCTTATAGGTATCCACCGAATTCCTCTAAACAAATAGCTCAAAAAACTAGTGAAATTGACCAACAAAGAAATGGATTCAAATAGCAATTTAAAATCGCCCAAGGAGACATGTGAAATCATCCATGTAGGGAATAAATCACCCCACATATGTGAAATCATCCAAGACTAAAATAAAATAACTAGAGGGAAGTGAAAATGTCCAAGCACATGATAAAACACTTAGGGGATTTGAAAACTTCCAGGCATGAAACCCAATGCTCTAGGGGATGTGAACTCACCCAAGATCGAAGTAAAAATCCCAAGGGGATGTGAACTTGCTCAGAAAATAAGTAAAACTCCCAAGGGAATGTAAACTCAACCCATTCAAAGAGAATATATCCATTGATCTCAGACTTCGAAGGGAATTGGATGGTGTACATTCTGAAGTTGTTGGAGTTCATCATTTTCACACAAAGGATTATCTCTCACACCATTACATAACCAAGAAGTAATTTAATTTAACATGAATAAAATAGCATCAATCACAATGAACTCACACATTTTACCCTAGAAACCCAATTGGGAAAACCAGCTTCGAATGGGGGCTCAATGTATTTTATTTCAGAAAATATTTGGTTACAATGTTGTTCCTTATCTTAGTGATTCCTCTCCTTGAACAAAAGACCTATTGATAATGAGAGTGAAAGAAGAAATAAGGAGATTTGGGGGGTAAAGGGAAGGCCAACATCCATTCCCCTTCATTTCCCACTCCTCATGTTTCTCTCCTATTTTATTTTTTTTATTTCATTTAGTTTTTTTTCCTCTCACATTTATCTCATTCAACATTTACATTTTCTTGATTTAAATCATTTTCTTAACCTTCATTAATTGTCGAATTACATTATAGGTACTAAGTCTCACACCCATTCGTCGATTCAGATCCATTTTGAATCATAATCATATAAGAAAATATTGTTGTATATTGGAACACAAACCTATATCATTCCAAGACAAAATTTGCATTACTTACCTAATAAGGATTTTGTTCTAGAGCCAAGGGAACTATGGATTGTGGATTGTGATCTAAGGATTCTACTTCTCGCTCATGTTTTTTTTATTTATGTCCCTTTTTCTTATGTTATAATAAGTGTTCTCCTAGTTCCTCTAGTCATTGATAGGATTTAATTTGAGTGAGGATTTCCTGATTGGGTCTTACTACTCTCTGAAATATGGTTTGGGGAAACTTGTTGAATTTTATTTATGACCAATGTGTGACTTTTTGGGAGAGGGGGCTTCATGTATTTTCTCACTTCTCTCATATACATTTTCTCAAGTGCCAAATCCTACTCTTCCTCCTCTATTATATTACCATTTATAAGTTCTTTCCTTAACTGACTTTCTTCTTGAGGGTTCTACTCTTCGTGCGGTCTCCTCTTCATGCTCTAGTAGGGTTTCAAATGCTTCCTATATGTTCCATTGGTTCCCTTATTTGTTTTGTTGTTTTGTTTTTTGTTGGTGTTGTTGTATTTGATGTTGGTGCTACTTTATTCTTATGTTCCTTGACTTTAAACGTGTCTTCCTAAATAGTGGTATTTTTTTCCTCTTCTTGGTTTTTTGAACAATCCATTGTAAAGGGTCCATTTTCATGGCACCTACTACATTCAAATGGCTATTAATCATATTCTAACTCTTGCAAGTATTACCATCCATCCATGCTTAGTATAAGATATTATGTGAACCCTTTCTCTAGGTCAACTTTTAAATGGACTCTTGCATAGGTGTACCCTTTAATATATGTGTTATCAAGGTAGTTTCCTATATTATTTCCTATTATTATCAAATATTGATCATCCCAAAGAATAAGAGGGAGGTTGATCAATTTAACCCCCACTGGCATTGATTTCAATATATATTTTACAAGGTTGAAGTTTACGGATCATCTATTCAAGTGCATTCCTCAAGCTCCCTTGAAATAGGGATTATTTTTTAATATTAAGATCTTTGTCTTCTTTCAGTGCAACATAGAACACAAAGAAGCCTCTTCCATAGAATTAGTTTCTCATTCAACATTTCTGCAAGTGGTGCAAGTGTTTTTAGGTTTAATCACCTTTATATTTCAAGCTAGAACATAGTTTCGTGAATTCCCTTACCAAGGATTCTTTAAAGTAGCTTACAACACTTTTTCAAGTGGAGTGATTCACCATTGGAATCTGGCCCAACTTCTTTCCAAATCTTGGAGGTAACGGATTGGCTTTAGTCCAACTCACTATGGATTTCCGTATTACTAAAAACTCTTTAAGCTCAAATTTAAATTCAAGGGGTTGGGTGGAGGTAGATGCTCCTTTGCCTTCCCTGTCACACCAATGATAAATATAGAAAATAAAATGACAGAAAAGGATTAAGCCAACTCAATTGTATCACTCCAATACTACAAATATATAGTACAATGGATGATGCCACCTGATAGATATATTTTCTCTAGATCTTAAAACATTTCATGGTGATTAGGCTATGCAATCTTAACTAACTCACTTAGTCATCATTTGAGGATAAACCAATATTATCATAAATGAATAATACAATTAAATGTGAAATGAAGACTTAGTGATTGGTAAGGTAATCCATAGGCTAATATCTGCCCCTCAATCACGAGTCTATATATCTATACCAACTAAACAATAAACATTAATGCAAAAGTTGATATGTTGGATCTCACAAATCCTTGATCTAAGCTTCAATGAAAAACATGCCTAAAAATTTGTCAAAATTGGATGTTGGACGGTTCATATGAAATGAACTAGAAGAGACATGAAATATGAAAGTGGGCAGTTGCCAATGTCTAAGCAATTCCTAATTACTTAACATTATGATCACTTACCAAGTAATATAGCTAGAATAAGTTGGCATTTTTTGCTAATTGGTGAACATGTAGTATCGCCACTCTACTATTAGTGAATCACTGAAGTGCTCTCTGAATTTGGTGGCTTGGAATGACCACTAACCAATTGATACCATGTATCTTTTGGTTTAGTATTACCACTAGCTAATTGATACCATGTATCTCATGGTTTAGGATAACAACGAACCAATTTTGACAATTTTAGGTATCGAATAGCGTCTTGGTGTATCCTAATTGGATAAGAAAGAGCAATTACAAGATCTTGGATTCTATGTTGGATATTCTGAAATGTTGATTTGATGATGATTTGAAGAGGATCATAGATTCTATTTTGAACTTCTATGATTTGATTATAGACCATTTCTTTGATTTTGATTGATATGATTTTGAAACTTGAAGCATGACCATCATCAATGATATCCCCCCTTGTTAGGTACAAGGTGAGAAGAATAAAGACTTTCTACTACAAGGTGTGTCATTATTCAAGACCTAATTCTTCTGTATGACTAATATATCTTCTTGGTTGTCAATTACCATAGCCAAGAATTTATCCACCCATAGAGAATTTTTAATATTGCAAGTTTCTTCAGTGTTGAATATCTCTTTAAAGAATGGTTATGTGTACCGTAATGTTGATAATGATGGAGATCAAAACATTGATTATCCATGTGGCTAGCCCTTTGACAATGTTGGCACTAACATTCTGATGGTGAAATGGAATAGGTGAAGTTAAATCTTCTTGAAGGAATCCATCACTTTAAACTTGATTGGTTTTAAATAATATAGAATATGAAAGGTAATTTAATTTTCATATTTGATACCTTTTATGTGCTTGTTGTCCCTAATTTCTTCCCAAGGTTTGATGATGGGGTTGGAAAGAGAAAGTTGAACCTACTCATGAAAATTTTTATCTTCTTTTGAAACTTCTTCTGAAGTTGTTTCACTAAGTTGATCATGTGTTGATTATTGATTGGAATCTTTATCAAATTCAAAAAGTGGGTTGTTCTAAACAAAAACTAGTTTAGAATGTTGATTCATTTGTTTTATTTTATCATGTTGGAGTTGTGGTTGAGTTCAAAGAAGTTCTACTTTGGGTTGCAAAACTTACAAACAAGTTAGAATAGATTGAAGAGTTGTTTTTTTTATCATGATTTTGTTGTCAAAAACAAGGAGTATGAGAGTATTCAGTAACTCTAATAATTCTAGACTTCAATCCATTTTTAAAAACCAAATGATGCCTCCTTGTGCAAGTAAGTTATGATTAGAATTCTAGGAGTTGAATGTGCTTGGTAACCACTTTAATTTTATGTGGTGTAGGGATATATGGTTGTACCTACTCGTTATGAAAAACATATGAATAAGGTTCATCTAGGGTAGTGAATATTTCAACGTGACTAGCTAGATTTTCTTCATACTAGGCCTTAGTGTTAGTATGTGCAATTGTTGGCATGTTTTCAGGCAGGTGTTATTGTCATTGATGGAAAGATCAGAGTATGCAGTGATGGAAAAAAAGAAGCTCAGAAGAGAAAGTGCAATGGTGCACACAGAGTGCAAGAGTGTGTTTGTTCATTTGATGGCAAACAAGCAGGCAAGGAAGATCAACAACACAGGGATAATGGCATGGAAACTTCAGAAGCATAAACTCCATTTCAGAGTTTTGGATACCGGGAAATTGAGAAGTCAAGAGTTGATATTATTCAACACAAGAGTCCCGGAGTTGCAAAATCCAGAATCCTGAAATCCCGAAAGAGGCACATAAACGAAGAATTTCGTAGACTAGGAAATAACTCCATTTCGGAGTTTTGGATACCAGGAGTTGGAAGAGTCAGGACTCTTCATCATCAGGAGTCCCGTAATCGTGAAATGTGAAATTCCAAAACCTCGGAAGGAGGACGATTTCGGATACAGGGAGTTGGGGATGTCAAGAACTCTTACTACAGGAGTCCCGAAGTTGCGAAATGTCAAAGACTCCATACCGGAGGTTCGGATACCGGGAGTTGGAGATATCAAGGACTCTCACGACAGGAATCCCAAAGTTGCGAAGTGAGAAAAGCCGAAAAGTTGAGATGACTCCATTTCGGAGTTTCGCAGACCGGGAAGTGGAGTTGTCAAGAACTCTCAAGTCAAGAATGCCGAAATCATGATGTGTGAAATCATGAAGAGATCTGGACCGTCGAATCATCTAGAGTGTGAGCCGTTGATCTGACTTCATTTCGGAGCTTCGGATACCGGGAGTTGGAAGAGTCAAGTGACGAGACTCTTCATCGCAAGAATCGCGAAAGGTCAAAATGTGAAATGATGAAATGATCGGAACTAGTGAAACCAAGCTCCATTTTGTAGCTTTGGATACCGGGACATGGAGCATCAAGAACTCATCTCCACAGGAACACCAAAGTGTTGAAAAGCAAAATCGTGAGAGCACTATATGGATAAGTGCTCGGTCACCTCTCGTAGTCACATGGTCGAAGAGTTGTAGAGAAAATCTTGAAGCGGAAAGCTCCTTTTTTGGAGTTTCAAAGATCGTGACTTGGAGAGTCAAGATGCCACACAACAGGATTGCCAAAATGTCGAAGTGCAAAATGGAAAAATGAACGCAAGATTCAATGAATTCAATTCAACGGTGCAGATGAATTTGAAAAAGATTGGAGGGCCACTGTTGCACTTCACAGTGTAACTACTAGAAACAAATGATGATTTCTGCCAAAGGATGAGCTCGTCTATGACATAGAAGACAAAGAGTCTCAACTGCTAGAGAAGCTGAGGAATCTCGACATAACACCCAGTGATGATGGATGCATGGGTGAAACCGCCAGAGAAGCTGAAGAGTTACCATGATGATCAGGAGAGCACTCACAATGAGAAGGATATGAAGAACAAAGAGATACAATGTGGCACATAGGAGATGGGATATCTGTGGAAGAGTGAAGTAGAGAAAACACCCCGATGTGGAGAGGATGCGAGAGAAAGAAGGGGATTTCATGCACAAGGTGCACAAAAACTATAAAAATGCAGAACAAAAAAGAAATGGTTGTGGTTGTTGGGTGTGATTGAGGTGTGAAGAAGGAGGCAGAGCACAGGAGCAGAAATGTACAGAAGGGGAATGGTGCATTGAAGGGACATGGTGCAGAGAGCATAAAAGGCAAAAGAACAGAAGGTGCAAGGAGGGTGCAGAAGACATTGATGCAGACAGAGCAACGCAGTGTAGCAAAACAGTGATGAGACCGGTAAGCCATTGAAGAAATTTATATCACTGTAGTAATTCATAATAGAAAAGATTTATATTTCAAGGTGGTAGGGAGGTGCTAGGGAGGACTGTTGTCCTCAGAGGTTCAAGTGGGTGCTTGAACAAAGGGAGTTGTAGCTTCCATCTGGTTGCAACCAGAGAAACCAGGGTGGTAGGGTGGTGCAAGGGAGAACTGTTGTTCTCTATTATGCAGGTTGGTGCCTGTGTGATTGGAAGTTGGTGCTTCCATCCAGTTGGTGTTGGAACACTTAGGGAGTGGGTGCTTCCTTCTAGTGGGTGCTAGAGAAACCAGGGAGTTGGTGCTTCCTTCTAGTTGGTGCTAGAGAAACCAGAGAGTTGGTGCTCTCAACAAGTAGCAGCTTTCAAAATAGAGGTTGTAGCCTCATTATGAGTTGGTGCTCATATGTATGATAATGTAAAGAATGTAAATATTACTTATCATATAAATAAGAAGAGGTTTTTACCCTCTATGGGTTTCCTCAGGAAATATTTGTCTTTGTGTATCTCATATGTGTGAATGATGCTGAGAGTTCTATTACTTATTTCCCTGCATTATTGTGATTGTCATTGAGTAATTTCTGAAGAGTTTAAAATAAGCATAATTGTTTAAGCACAGTAACAATTGATTCATCCCCCCTCTAAGTTGTCCAACAATTGGTATCATAGCGGGCCCCTTTTATCTAAGGGTAGATCTTAGAGCTTAAACATGTCAATCCATGAAGGAAATTCAACCAATAAGGCCCCTATGTTCAATGGAACAAAATTTTCCTTCTGGAAAGTGAGAATGAGAACCTACATAATGGATTTAGGAGAAGATGTATAGGATGTGGTAGATACTGGTTATGTAAATCCAGTTGTACTAGCTAATAAAGATGAAAAGCTAGAATTTAGCTTCAACGCTAAGGCTATGAATGCTATCTTGAGTGGGCTTGCAGAAGCAAAATTCGTAAAAGTTATGCACCTAGGAATTGCTAAAGAAATGTGGGACAAACTCATTAGCAGTTATGAAGGTAATAAGAAGGTAAAGGACGCCAAGCTTCAAACCTACAGAATACAATTTGAACAGCTGAAGATGAAGGAAGATGAAACTGTTGGAAAATACTTTCTGAGAATAGAAGAAATGGTAAATGCAATGAAATCACTTGGTGAGAAAATTGAAGAACCTTCTTTAGTTCAAAAAATCTTGAGATCTCTCCCAGATACGTTCAACCCGAAGGTCTCTGCTATAGAAGAACTTAATAATCTAAAAACCTTGGAGTTTGATCAACTTCTAGGAACATTGACTGCGTATGAAATGAGAATAATTAAAGATAAACCCACCTCCAGAGAAGCATCATTTAAAGTAGACAAGAATGAGGATTCTGAGCCCAATGAAATTGAAGCAAAATTTGTGAAGAGACTGAAGAAGGGATCAGGAAAATACAAAGGTAAACTGCCTTTCAAATTCTTCAACTGTGGTAGGATAGGTCATTTTTCAAATAAATGTCCCCACAAAGGAAAGGATCATACATGTGATGATGAGGAGAAGTACAAACACAAAAATTTCTTTAAAGAGAATAACTTTAAGAAGAAAAGACTTTACGTAAACAATGATGATGATCCTTCAAATGATGAAGACAATGACTCCTCTATTGAAGATAAACTAAATGACTTCATACTTATGGCCAAAGAGGATTATGATAATAACAACACAGGAAGTGATGCTAATGAAGAAGAAGTTGTGGTTGACATGGAAGGAGAACTGATCAGTGCACTGGAAGAGATTGACAAACTAAGAATTAAGAACATAAAGCAAAGACAATTGTTGATATAGTTCGAGAAAGACAGTAAAGAACCTGAGGAAGACCTTGTCCTACTAAAAGTGGAATTAGAAGAGGCAAAGAAAATTGAAGACATTCTGAAACGACAGTTATCAGAAAAGAAGGCAACATGTGAAGCCTTAGAACAAGAAGTAGTAAAAACTAGGAAAGAGATGGAGAAGTTTCAAGCCTTGTATAATCAGAATCTGTCAAGTATCAAAGCCTCAGAAGGATTAGCCACCATTCTGAATCAGCAAAGGAATCCAAAGATGA
>WSFP011387565.1:0-28571 GCA_009831015.1 Picea engelmannii | reverse complement strand
TATATCTAATTTTTTAATGAAGTAATTTCTAAGTTTTCTTTATCATTGAAAGGAAGTAATAAGACTTATGTGGGCCTAATGGTTAAGAACATGTGTATCCTCCTAATAGGTCACAAGTTCAAATCCAAAGGGGGCTAGGGTATGTATACCTTTGTAAACTTTACTAGTCAAATCATTGGGTAGAGGGGGTCCCTTATCCCACAAACAAGGGGGTCTCATACACCAATTTGGTGTATGTCTTGGAATGTGACCTTAAAATTAGAAGAAAAAAAAAATTAATATTGTAATGTGTTATTAATACATCTAGTTCCATTTAAAGACAATTATTGTTTTTCCTTAGGAAAGAGGTGCATTCATTTTGTAAGACACCCAACCCCCTAAGTACCTTTTTAAGAGATGGGTTATTAAAATTTATCTTTTTATTAGCCACCCCAAAGCCTCTTCTCAAGGGAACCATCATCTTCTACTCATCAAGAGATTTCCAATGACTATCACCATACTCAAAACCGAGATTTGAATCAAACCTTATGTCATTCTAAAGTTCCTTACGCCTTCATTGGTCAAAAGCCACCTCACTGCCATGTTGCATCCATGTGGCTCCCTATCACTTAAGCCATATGATGCATCATTGACACAATGCCTACCACCAGGCCCATCGGGCCCTCCAAATAAACTACTCAAATTCACTCAGTGCCTTCCTTTGCCATCGGAGTCACATTCCACTTTGACTGGCACACTTTGATCAATGCACACTTTGACATATCTGACAATCCTCGGAGTTGAGAAATCAATGGCCCTGATTGTTTCGAAGTCTCTAACTCGCACAACGGTTAACTCTCACATCCTCATTCACACGTTAAGAAAATCAGTGGATCCCACAATGATAAATGACTAATATTAAATCTCATCTATTCGTTAATCTATGGCCAGGATCAACTCTCAGAGTCCCTTCATTGAAGTACCCTAGTAACCCCACACTCAGACATCACGATGGTAGTAACCATTGATCAATGGTGGAGATCGATCCACTCACCTTCCACCTTGATTATTCTCGCCACTGTGTACCATCCACCTGGCATGACATGTGGCACTCATGTTGTATCATGAACTGCTCCCTCAAAATGAAAAATCACCATGACAAGTGGACCTTCCTCATGGACTGATGTGGTGTGCACGCCATCACTAAGCACTTGGCATGTCTATCAAGTATTGACACATGTCCATTGAGCATTCGTTCGGTGACATCATGCTCCTCCACTCCAATCTTATGAGGGAAAGTCAAAACCTTTCCCTGGAACCTTTCCCTACTAGAACATTTGGCGCTAAAATCCCTCATGAGTGTATACGAAGTCTACGTCTAAGGACTGTTTCCTTCTCCTTAGTCAACGACTCTAGTTCTCTCTCAAATTTTCTCCCTTCAGAGTGCATCCCATCCAGTACCGCACTTCACTTCAACCAGCACCCCTCCAATGAATAGTTGAGGTCTCTCAACCCATAGATATGAGGGATAGTATTAAGGCACCTATCCCCAAACCTGAAACTGACAGGGACTCACCCTTGATCAATTTCCACAAGTTACAAGCTAACACATGTCACCCTCTGGACACACTAGAACTTTGATAGCCTAACTTTTCGATACGTTTAGAACCGACATCAATGGTCATGGTTCTCTCTGGATCATGCTTCGATAAATCAATGGCTCTTTTTTATTCTAATCCTCCCCCTTAGAAGCCCTAGTGCAACCATGTACTCAGACACTTCGATAGCTTATCCTCTGACAGGATTATAGCACCATCAATGATCACGATTTCTCAGCCTTTGATCCTCCAACAATTCAATGGTCATCGTTAAATCAAAGTTCCCCTCGTCGGAGCTCCATTATGTCCTTGCACTTGACCACTCCAACGGACACACCTTTACCAACTTATGACCGACATCAACGGTCCAATATTCATTGAGAACTTTCTCTGATGGATCCAATGGCTCCTATTGGATTGAAGCTCTCCCCGTCAGAGTCCCTATGTAACCTTGCACTCAAACACTCCAATGACTGAAGGTTAGGATTGTCTCGCCCCACCATATCAACAGTCCACAATTTTTCTCAAAGCTCCCACCATCGGAGTCACTTTCCAACCCAATACTTGGAACATTTTGATAGTTCATTCCCCGATCGACGATCAAGGTGAAATCGTTGTGTCGACTCGATGGTGGTGATATTTTTGAAGAAAAACACATGGTTTTGGTAGGTTAACAGTCTGAATTTAGACTTGGTTATTTTAGGAATTATCTCAAGTATTTTCTAAGATCTTACCATGCCTTCTTGGCCTTCACCTTACTTATAAAAATGGCTAAGGTAATCCTCTCTTCATCACTTGGAATGAATACTTACGTCTCCTACAAACTTTCCTACTCTAGGGAACTCCTGCCATCATCCTTCCAAAGGAAATATATGTCTTGCAAGATCCTTATTTGGAGGCTTGCAGTCCTCACAGGGTTACACCCTACAATTACCCCACCTAGCTCATAGCCAACATCCCTCTACAACATTTTATCTATCAAAACAAGATTCAGAGTTCTTTATGCTCATGGATACTAGACATGTACAATTCCTTACATTCTCACATTTACATTAGCACAAATGATTGCAATGAAATAGTCATACAATCTACATGCTTAAACCTTTAAGGGATACATACACATGGACCAATTTTTCATTAAATTCCACCATTACTTCAACACAAAGCTTGCAGTGAAACAACCATTCAGATAATTTACAAACACACATATCATGAATACAATTACAAGAATAATTTGTTCCTTTTACTCTCACACAGGGCATACTAATACTTATCTATTCATTGAAGAAGGTAACCAACCAACTTATTGTGGGTGGTCTCCTTTCCACCCAACCATGGGCTCTCCATCCTTAGAAACTTCAGTAGGAGGCCACCCTCATGCCAAGCCATCATACCACCATGGAAATTTGTCTCAGGTTCTCCAGGTAATTTTTGGTAAGAGAATATTATTCTTCTTCTTAGACCCCAAAACCTGATCTTGTCTACTCTCTCCTTCCCCATATGCAAACATACATTCTTCCCTTGCATGCATCGCACATGAAGTTTCTCGACCCGTCCTCTTCCTCCTGTCACAAGGAACTCATGGGGTCAATCTGGGCTATAGAATTCATACACTATTGTACCTATATTTGGCAACTTTTGTTGTCCTAACCACATTTCCCATACATATATTCATGGGGGTGGTTGGTTTTTCAACTACCAACCCTTCTTCATTAACTGATTTGTTTTGAAATCAGGGATAAGTGAAATAATATGAATATTTTCAAAACAATGTCTCAACAGGGGGTTTGGTTTATTTTAGCATAATGATCCCCCCCTCAATAGGTTCCCTCATTCCTTCCTCTAGTGGTATCATGACCAATACTTTTAAGGATTTGTAAGGTACCAGATATATTATAATAGAAGAAAATGAAATTACTACAGAGAATAACAGTGGAACAACACAATATATGAAACCATGACACTGAAATAATACCTTATTGATAGGAAACATTGTTCACTTTCCTCTTCGAGGGGGAAACCTCTAGTAGAGTAGCGCTTTATTAAAATAATTCTAAATACAAGACTTCTCATGTCCCCTACTCTTATTTATACTAATTCTATCTTCTAAAGATCATTCTAGAGGAAGATCCTTCTAGAAGTGGAAGCTTCTATTAGGTCTTCTTACATTGACTTGTTCTAATTTATTAAATAGGCCTTATTAACTAATGTCGGCCTTTATTACATGTAAATATATTATTCTACGTCCATGAGGGTTTAGGGAGGTTGGTTCCCTAGCATGCCCTCCCCTTTTAAAAAGAGCCTTGTCCTCAAGGCTTGAGATGAGGAAATCGTTGCAGAATGGTGGTCGAATCCCAGGTGGCATCTTCTGGAGTTGTATCTTTCCAGTTCACTAACACTTCCTTGATGGTGTGTTGGAAGAGATGATGCTAATGTTGGTATAAGACTACTTATGGATGAAACCAAATGGAACCTTCTTCATCCAACTCGGGGAGACTGGTTTGAGTTTAGCACTTAGTACCAATCACCTTCTTTAAGAATGAGACATGAAAAATAGGATGGAGCTTATAATGACTGGGAAAAGATAACTAGTAAGCCCCCTGCCCCAATCTCGCTTGAAAATTCTATAAGGACCATAGATTTTGGGAGAAAGTTTTTTATAGTGATCAGCTTTGAGTGAAGTTTTCTTATAGTGATGTAGACAAAAAAAAAATGGTCCCTTTAGCAAATTGTCATTTGAAAGGAACTTGATCTGATTGTTGCTTCACGTGATTCTAATCCATAGCCAAATTGGTTTTGAGGGTGTGGAGAATGGATTCACGAACTGTAAGGTTGTTTTCAACCTCCTGAACCTTCGATACACCTAGCATGTAGGAGAGAATCGATGGTGGATTTTGTCGATATAATGCTTCAAAAGGAGTCATGTGAGTAGTTGTATTGTAAGATATGTTGTACCATCATTCAACTAGGGGTAACCACTGAGCCCATTGATTTTGTTATTCAGCTGAAAAACAACTCAAATAGGTTTCCAAACACTTGTTGACAAATTCAGTTTTTCCATCATTATGGGGATGATAGGCAGTATTGAGATGCAATTGGGTGCACTGGAGACGAAACAACTCTTTCCAAAAATTGTTGGTGAAAGTGGGATCTCAGTAAGAGACAATAGAATGAGGCATGCCATGAAGCTTGAAGATATTATCCATGAAAATTTGAGCCACTTTGGATGCTATGAATGGGTCTTGGAGAGCACAAAAATGAACATATTTGGAAATGCGATCAACTGCCACCGTGATGACCGACTTATTGCATGATTAAGGTAAGCCAACAATGAATTCCATAGAAATATCCTACCAAATAGCCGATGAAATTGGGACAGGTTTTAGTTTTCCTGGGCCTTGGTTGTTTCTCCTTTATTCTGTTCATAGACATCACATTCAACCCCAAAGGTGCAGATGTTGTGTTTCATGCCATCCCAGAAAAAATAATGTTTGACCCTTCCATAGGTTTTTTTGAACTATGAATGGCTAGTTGTGGGGAAAGCATGAAGCTCCAAAAGCACTGTAGATTTAAGTTATGATTTTTTTCTTAGATACAGAAGGATTTTTTAGTGAATCTTGTCATTATCCTAAGAGTACCCTGGATAAACTAGATAACTGTCTTGCAATTATTAGATAAGGAAACAAATTTTAGGGTCTTGCAACCATTCCTAGCGAACAACTTAGCCAATCTAGTACAATGAAGGAGAGAGAAAAAAGGGACCCTTTGTTTTCATACTTTCTGGAAAGATCATAAAAAACCACATTTTATTTTTCCTTCTTGTAAATGATCTCATGATCATATACGAATAACTTGGTCACCCACTTTTGTTGTTCTGGGGATGAAATTTTTTGTTCCAAAAAATGCTTGAGGCTCTGACGATCTATTTTAATTTGGAAGTGTTGTCCCAATATATAAGGATGCCAAAGATCTATGACATGCATAATAGCCAAAATTTCCTTTTCATAGATGGATTGGCCCAAATGTCGCTATGAAATATGTTTGCTAGTGAAGGCCACTAGTCGTCCTTCTTGCATGAGAACTGCTCCAATGCCCTTCCCGAATGCATTACAATCCAAGAGAAAAGTCTTATTGATGTCAGGAAGGGCCAGGAAAATATTTGTGCACATATCCTCTTTCAAATCATGGAAGGATTGATCAAATGCTAGAGTCCAATTGAAAGCAATCGTTTTAAAGAGACCAGTGAGAGGTGTTGCAATTTTTCCATAATTCTTAACAAATTTACGATAATAGCTTGTTGAACCTGAAACACCATGCAATATTTTGAGAGTTTTGGGGCGAGGCCAATCCTACATATCTTGAATTTTATTAGGATCCACCCTTACACTATCCTTGCCGACAATATGACCCAAATACTCCACTTCTGAGGTGCCAAAGGAGCATTTAGTTTGTTTGAGGAAATTTTGGTGTTGAGAAAGGAGATGGAGAACTTGATCCACATGGGAAACATGGGTTGTCCATATTTTACTATAGATGAGAATATCATCAAATAAAATTAATAAAAAATGATAGAGAAAAGGACGGAAGACATGATTAATGAGACTTTGGAAAGTGGACGGGTCATTACACGGGCCAAAGGGCATGAACAAGAACTCATAGTGGCCCTCACGAGTTCAAAATGTAGTCTTGGGAATGTCATCATATTTCATACATATCTGGTGGTATCCAGAAAAATATCAACTTTAGTAAAGTATTGAGAACCACTCAATTCATCCAATAGATCATCAATGACAGGCATGGGAAACTTGTCTTTGATGGTGAGTTTTTTGAGGGAACAAAAGTTAGGGCACATGTGCCATGTGCCTTATTTCTTGAGTACCATGACCACGGGATAAGAATAGAGGTTGGTACTATGGTGGACGACACCCACGTTGAGCAATTCTTGAACAATTTTCTCAATTTCATTCTTCTAGGAAAAGGGATGATGATACATGTGAACATTGGGAGGAAGACTACCTGAAACTGGAGCAATGGAATGATGATGAACATCACGAGAAGGGGTAAGTCCATGGGGAGTGGAAAAAATAGTTTGGTGTTTGGAGAGTATAGATTGGAGGTTAGGGTCCATCGATGGTGTCACAACTGCTTGAATAACATGGAGTTGGGCAATAATACACGAATGACCTTTTTTGAGGAGCATGTAGGTCCACCCCTTCCACCTTCTTTCACATTATTCATACAAATTGGCATTTTTAATTCTGATATCAGTCCTCCTTTGAGAAGAACTTATATTCATTCTCATGGTCATCCTTCATAAAAATAATTATAATTATGTTGCCCCCTTTTACATGGAAACAACCAACAAGAGATTACTCTTTCCCATCTACTATAAAAATTTTCCACAATTTAGAAAATACAAATAGGTGATTACAACATTACCCTGGGTAGTAAAATGCCAATATCAATCTCTCTTGATGCCTCAAATCACTTCTGGTCCACAAAACTTTATTAAGGAAATCCTTTCCTAAATGCCCTATCATTGTTACATGAGCTTACTAAGCCATAACCATATGGCCACCATCCTTCTCTATATGTTATCTAATCCATTCATCTCCTAGGATGCCCAAGCACTCCCTTTTACCAGATTGTGGGTCAACAATTTTACTGATCTGTTTCCTTATCTTCATAATGCTATAACTAATAACATCATCAACATTCTTATTCCTATTATTAATTTTTCTACTATTATAATATCATCATTCCCCAAAATGATTCACAACAATCGTATATGTCACAACCAGTAACTGACTATTGCAAGTCTATAAGCATGTTATATTCATGCTCATTCATGGCCATATCATTACATCATCACCTTGTGCACCAAGAATTGTACGCATGGATATAATGCATATGTATTCTATCTATCTTCCTTTTTCATTCATATGCATAGACATGCCTTCATATTAATAGGCATATAAATTTTTCCTTAGTACAACCATGAGCTCATAAACTTTCTCATATTCCCATATCACTTTACTTCTTTTGTGAGGACTATCAATAGTCCAAAGGACTCATCTTTCTTTTTCTTAAACAGGCTATCCAACTACACATTCCAATCATTATAGGTCAAGCAATTGACCTTACAATTTTCCATCAGTCCTCTGATCATGAGGGATTACACATATAGGAATTAGCCTTTACTATGAAACAATCGGAATTTCTAGGGTCTCAACAACCCATCATTACAGCCATGATTACCACCACTAGTTCCTCCATTCTTTGAACTCAAGAAGACCTTAACTAGGTCTTGTGATTTTCATCCTTTCACATCCAGGCTCAACCATTAATGCTTATTAGTGTATTCAGGCTCAACCAGGAGAACATGTAGAACCCACAACAATCCAAGGTTGAGATTGATTCTTCCCTATTCATCGATCTATGGCCTAGATCACCTCTTGGATTCCCTCCGTCGAAGTACCCAAGTAACCCCACACTTAGACATCCCGATGGTAGTAACCTCCGATCAATTGTGGATATTTTTCCACTCACTACCACCTCGGTTACTGTTGCCAATGTGTACCTACACCCTAGTGTGACATGTGGCACTCATGATGCATCAAAAACTGCTCCCTCAAAATTCCAAATCACCATGAAAGGTGGACCTTCCTCATGGACTTACATGGTGGAAAAGCCTGTTAGCGTCGGAAGTCGCTCCTGTATTGCTTGCAGGAGCAGAGCCCAACACCCATCATTTTAATGTCACGATTTGTTTATAAAGGGGTGATCAAATGGAGATAAAGACTCGAGGAGATATTACTCTAACTTAGGGACTGGGTCTGGTACATAAAGAACAAAGGAGGTCTGGAATCCTAACTTCAGCTAGTGGGTTGATTAAAAGATGAGCAGGTGGAAGACTTAGTAAGAAAGGTGAACGAACAGCTCTGGGCAATAGGCTTGCAACAGTTTGTAGGGGAAAAACTCTGAATGCAGGATCCTCCTGGTTCAGGGCTTCAAGAAACTGAATAGAAGACTTGACTGGATCCTCCAATTCCAAGTCATTCAGTGTTAAGGAAATCACAAGAACCGATTAGAGACTCCGCAACTATTACAGTGATCCATTACAACATCATCCTATAATAGCTACAGCTCGAATGGATCCTCCAATTCCGAGCTTCTCTAACACAGTGTGAACAAATACATGAAAGGAACTGGCATTCATAAGGCAAGAAGTCTCAAAAGTTCATACATAACCAGAGAAACAATGCTTCATTAGAACTTTACAACCGGGAGGTCTGCTCAACCATCGATACCTACAAAAATGGCAGAAATGCCTACATATACTTGGAACTGACTCCAGCGCTGAAGGCGTGATCATATCATGAATTCAATGCTTAACATTGAGGGGCTTCTCTGTTAGGCTACGCATGTAGACGTTGGGCATAATGCCCATGCAGTCGTCTGTCAGACGTGATTTTTTTCAGGAGGAACTGACAGCCTGTCTCTGTACACGCTCCTTTCTAACCTTCTATTTAAGGAAGGAGGTAATGTATCACCCATCTTCCTCATTTGCATTAACTGATTCATCGAGACCTAAGAGGCTCTGGTCAGATATTCTTTTGGAAGATGTGATAGCCTACCTTTGGTTGTCTGCTGCCTTGATGGATTTCTGCAGGGGGACTCGACTGGCCATTGTGGACGGAGATGACAAGGCTGAGGCAATGGGCATGACAGACAGGATACTGGGTATGCATGGTCTCTTAGGATCTAAAGGCATAGATGCGATGTGGCACAAGAAGATGGTGTGGGGACAACAAAAGATATTTGGTGACTGAACAAGGTGGGGGAAATGAGTTGAGGCGGAGGTGGCTAGGAGTGCAAGATGATGAAATGGAGGATACGCGTCATCGGGGTCTGAGAGATAGAATGACAAACATAAAAGCCCCTCCCCCAGGCCTCCTTCTCGATGACCAGGGACCAAATCCATGGGCCTGACTCTGGGCACTATCGGAAATTCGGGGTTTGGAGTTTCAAAGTGCAAGAAATAAAGGGTGCCAGCTTCCCGAAATCCGATACCCGATATGCAATGAGCTCCACCTTTATGAGCTAGCCCCTACCGGCTAGAACACGATCCATATGACCTGTCTTCGTGTGACCATAGCTAAACCCTACATCAAAGTTTCAACATTCATGATGACACAGTGCTTGTTTCCATGGGACTCGCAATTTTCCGATCCCCGATGGCTCCTTCCGCACTAGCACTCCGACTAGGCCCTGGTCCAAGTGACTGCTACCATATGCCCTCGACCATACTCTCCATCGGGATTTCGCATTTTATGATGTCAACGAGCATGCATCATGTAGACTCGCGATTCCCCGATCCCCGATGGCTCGTGGCAATTGACTTGTCAATGGTCCGCTCCCCGTCGTGAAAGCCTGCCACCTGTCCTCCACGATTGACAGTTGTTCCCCACCGATCGGGAAATCGCGTATCGCGATTCTGCAACGCACAAAACTCTCGCTCCCAGGATCTCCGATATCCCGATTCCCGATGAAGCCCTCCTGTGGATCTTTCGCCGCTTCTCATGTTCATGATCAGGCTTGCTTGCTTGACTCAGGCCCCAAATAGATTTCTTCTGTGTGATGCACTTGGGCACTTATCGTGCAATCCTGCAGACCTGCATACCTTTGTTCCCTGATACCATAATTGTTGCTAACATTAGGCTCCATGAGGGATAGAGTCATCCCTGTGATGCTCTAAGGACTCATTTTTCAGTTCCAGTTCCTCGTTATTGGGCTATGGAGTCATTATTAGGGCGCAAAAGTTAAGATGGAAACAAACTAAGAAACAAAAAGAACAATATTTACAAACAAAGGAGCCATCTGAGACTCAAACAAAACATTTCTTCAGGAAATGCCCATTCAATGGGATGCTAAAAACTTCTTCACCTTCCAAATCTCGCAACCTGTATGTGTTATTTGAGAAATTCTCAGAGATTCTGAAAGGCCCAATCCATAGGGCTTCAAATTTGTTGTGTTTTCCCTTATCTTGTTTAGGAGCATCCCATTTCAACACCAGGTCTCCTAACTGGAACTTCTCCTTCTTGGCCTTCTTATCGAAGGCCTACTTGATATTTTGTTGATGGTCCTAAATCCTATCCATTGTCTGCTCCCTAGCCTATTGGACCTCTACTAGCTGATGAATCCTTCTGATCATGTCATTGGGCTCTTCTTGATAATCCTGGAAGAATTTCGCTATGGGAATGGCTAGCTGAAAAGGGAAAAGAGCTTCGGCTCCATAGACTAACTGGAAAGGGGAGAGACCTATAGATCTCTTTATAGTCACCCGATCAGCCCATAGGGCGAATTTCAACTTTGAATTCCAAGCCTTTTTGTTGTCTTCCAACAACCTTTTGATAATCCTTATCAGGCTTTTGTTGGAGGATTCCGCTAGACCGTTGCACTGTGGATAATATGGGGTGGAGTGAATCAATTTGATCCCGAACTATTCATAGAACTTGGCTAGTGGTTCAGATCCGAAAGCGGCTGCATTATCAATGACAATCTTATTTGGGCATCCGAACCTTGTGATGAGGTCCTCCAAGAATCCAATGATTACCTTGTGGGAAGCACTCTTGGTGGGGATATCTTCAATCCACTTGGTAAAGAAATCTGTAGCAGTCAGGATCCACCTGTGCTGGCCACTAGAAGCAGGGTGAATTTCTCCAATGAAATCTAGGCCCCACTGCTGGAAAGGCCCTGAAACCACAACTGATTTTAACGACAGAGACCTGAGCTGCTGCTTTCCTAAAAATTTTTGACATTTGATGCAGGCTCTGACCCTTTTGCAGACATCAGTGAACACGGTAGGCCAGTAGTACCCAGCCCTGGGGATTTTTTGGGCTGTGGCTCTCCAGAAATGGTGCCCTCCACACAGGCTGCTATGAAATTCAACCATGATCATCTCGGCCTCTGGTGGACTCATGCATTTTAAAATCACCTCCAGCGGGTCTTTCCAATATAACACTTGATTGATCAGGAAGTATCTGACTGCTTTGAGCTTTAGAGCTCTTGCTTTGCTTCTTTGCAGGCCGTTTGGAGGCTGCAGCTCCTGCAGAAAGTATATGACATCCTTATACCAAGGACATCGAGCCAATGGGGGCTCCCTTTGATGGTCTATATCAGGCAGTTGGTCCTGCTGAATACCTGATCATTCGTTGATGAAACTTATCCCCAACACTTGGCAGTTTTCTTCAGCCAACAACTTGGATAAACCTTTCCCTTTGATCAATTTGGTGGGCCTTATTTCCAGGTCAAATTCCAGGATTTTGGCTATCCATTTACTCCTTCTCCCATCTATGTAAGGCTGAATAAGAATGTCTTTAACAGCAACCGAGGGGACATAGGTAATGATATTTGACTATAGGATGTAGGTTCTAAAATCTTTGAGATATTTTACTAGAGCATAAGCTTGCTTCTCCATAGTGTCATACCTGACTTCGGCATCCCTCAATGCTCGGCTGAAATAAGCAATAGGATGCTCCAGCCCACTATCATTTGTCTGTAATAGAACAACAACCACTGTGTCAGGTGAGGCAAAGGAGAAAATAAGTAAATCCTTTGAGTAGTCGGGATTGATAAGCACAGGAGCTTCAGTCAGGTCCCTCTTTATTTGTTTAAAAGAATGTTGTGATTGAGGGGTCCACCTTACTTCATTCTCT
The DNA here is from genome assembly GCA_009831015.1 of Picea engelmannii. Classification (NCBI taxonomy): domain Eukaryota; kingdom Viridiplantae; phylum Streptophyta; class Pinopsida; order Pinales; family Pinaceae; genus Picea; species Picea engelmannii. Next base: position 16,276 of record WSFP011387565.1, on the reverse strand, counting down.
TTCTTTAACATGGTTGTTATTAGCTTTACCTCCTCAACAAAGTTAGGCACAAACCTCCTAAAAAAATTAATTTTACCGAGGAAAGATTGGACCTCCTTCTTGGACCTCGGGATTGATAAGGCTTGTATTGCCTCAACTCTGCTGGGGTCAATCCTGACTCCTTCTGCTAATACTATGTGGCCTAGTAACTTTCCCTCCTTCATGGAAAATAAAGATTTCTTGGGGTTTAATGAAATACCAAACTTTCTACATTTCAGGAAAACTTTCCTGAGATGGCAACAATATTCTTTATCAGATTTTGAGAATATTGTGATGTCATACAGATAAATGACCACAAATTTATCCTTTTCCCTAATGAAATCTATGTCCATGGCATGCTGGCAAGTCGCCCCTGCATTCATTAGTCCAAATGGCATCTTGGCATACACGAATGTGCCCCATGGAGTGGTGAATGTTGTCTTTTCCCTGTCTTCAGGAAGAACAGAGACCTGATTGTAGCCAGAGAAACCATCAATCATGGACATCCTGGAAGCTCCTGTCACCCTTTGCAGTATATGTTCCATCCTCAGCAAGGGGTAGTTATCCTTCCATGAGATCCTATTCAAGTTTCTGAAGTCTACACAGAGTCGAATCTCTCCATTCTTTTTCCTTACTGGCACCAATTTGGCCACCCACTCTGAATATCTTAGTGGAACAATGATCTAAGCTTGAAGAAGCTTCTTCACTTCCCTCTCCATGATAGGCAGCAGCATGGGATTGATCTGTCTCAGCTTCTACCTGAATGGCTTTGCCTCCTCCTTTAACGAAATTTTATGCTCGATGACAGATGTGTCATAGTTTTTGAGGTCTTCGTAGGTCCAGGCAAACACATCAGCAAATTCCCTCAAAAGTCCAATGTATTTAGACCTCTGATCCTCTGTCAGACTTCTTGACAATTTGACATACTTGGGCTCACTCTTGGTTCCAATGTTGCACTGAATAGTACCAGCGTCCTCCTCTGAGACTTCTCCTTTTACCGACACATCGTTTCTATCAAAAAGCCTTTCCAAAGGAACCAGTCCTCTGGGAATATGGTTGCTGGGCAGTTGTACAATGTCACGCCCTGCAATCTTATTCAGAAAATTATCCCCATCGAGTTCTTCCTCTAAGACAGCATCTTGGTCTATGTGCATTTCTGAAAATTCCTCGATAGTCTCCAACAACCTCTTGACCTCGAGATCGTCCTCGAACACCTTCCAATTTTTGACGTTGTCAGGTATGGAGGGCCTGTATTTTACCTCTACATCATATATGAATTAGGGTGGCAAAGGTACTTTGAAATTGTTAGCCGATGTAGCCAAGGAATATGCCATTGTGTTCTTCTCTCTTGAGATGAATGAAATGTTAAATGCTGAGAAGAAACTATCAACTAGGTCCCATACCTCATTTCTGTAGCTTCTGAGTCAAGGATGCTTAGCCTGATAAGCGTTTCTGATCTACTAGACCACCAACTCGGCATCACCGAACACTGCTACTTCCTGAATTCCCATTTCCCTCGCAAATCTTAATCCCAGAACCAAAGCCTCATACTCTGCCACATTGTTGGTAGCTTCAAATTATAATTTGTATGACAGAGATATGGTTTCCTGAGCAGGTGACACAAAAAACACCCCAACTCCAGCGCCTTCCCTGGAACCATCAAAGAACAGTTTCCAGACGGGGGTGATGGAGGGAGGAAGTTTGGGGGAACTGGTGGGCTGCTTTCTGAGTTTGAGAGGAGGCTCGGGGGCATGGGTGAGTTGTAGTAAACTGGAGCCTAAGTCAGTGTCCAAGGAAAAGATGGGATGGTTGGTAGGGTTGGATTCATCACTGATTATATAGGCCAATTGAGCTTCCCTGTATAGTCTTCTATGCTCTCCTCCAAACACTGGGATAGTATCATATGTGAGGTCCATCTGCAAGGTTCCCCCCAGTCTTTTTATCCAAGATCTTGATAATAACATACCGAATTTGGGGGGGACATCAACTACTACAATATCCATGACCACACTCTTCATGGGTAGTTGGAACAAGGTAACAACCAGGTCTTTAATAACTCCAAGGCACTGAACTCTCCTGGAGTCAAAGGAATAGAGGTCATGATAGGCTCGGGTGACTTCTAATCCTAACTCTTCCATGACAGTTTTGGGCATGAGGTTGTGAGAAGCCCCCAAGTCCATCAAGAAGTTGTGTAGTACCTTGTCGTGTATGTTCAAGGAGGTGCAGAAGGGAGGGGATGAGTCATCTCTATCTTCTACCATGGGACCTAGGACGACAACTAGTTTTTCATCTTGGAGGTTTATGGAGTTTGTAGGAAGGCATGAGGCTTCAGACTGTAAAAGTTCAGAGAATCGCTTTTTGAATTCATCATGTTTAATCAGCTTAGTGAGGGGCACATGGATTCTGATCTTTTGGATCTCATGCTCGAAGTTAAAAGAAGATGTAGGCTTTGGAATTTCTTTTATTTCAGGAACATGATTATGGACAACAGGAGAGAGGGGTTGGGCATTCTTACCTATGTGACCATCCACTACTTTACTAGTAGGCTTATCTACTCTAATGGACTGCTCAGGAATATCAGGTACTGTTGTCCTTTTGTTGGAGCTCAGGTTGTACCTGCCTTAACCGCTACTAGCCTTTTCTCCCTTGCTCAATTCATTTAGCTGACTGTCCATGAGAGAATCCTCATATGCTGATTGAGTGAGATGATGAAAAGGAGGAGTATCTCCAAAGCTATGGATTTTAGGCTCAAGTTCATCTATTTCCCCTTCTTCTCCCTCAGCCACAAAATTGTTTTGAAAAGGGGCCTGAATTTTCTGGTCATCTTTGTCTCTTTACATCGTCGGGGAAGCGATATTGTTTGGCCTCTAAAAAACTCCTTTGTTTTTGGCACTCTGAGGGCCCTTGTATTCTTTCCTCCTCTCTACCTTCAGTCTTTCCATCTCTGTAGACAGAGACTTCACCATTTTGGTCAGTTCATCTACTTGAAGGTGGGGCACCGATGGGCCAAAAGTTGAGGCTTCAGATTTTCCCTTTCTCCTGCCCATGTCAGCCTCGTTCCTCAATCTATCGGCTGCTAATACATTAGATTCCACTTCCATGGCTGCGTCTTGCATTTGAGCTAAGGAGGCGGCTCTTCTTTCTCTCAATAAAAGACATAAATCGGGGCCAAATTCACTAGCATAGGACATCTTGGCCGAGGCTTCTGATGGCTTTATTTCATCAGGAATCTTATTGTACATTTTATTGAATCTTTTGGAGAAGTCAAAGACAGACTCTCCTTCCATCTTCTTCAAAGACCCGAACTCAGTCATGTAATACATGAAATCCTTCTTATCTCCCCACTTCCTGAGGAAATCATTATCCAGGGCTTCAATTCCAACAATAGATCTAGGAGCTAATCCTCTAAACCATTTCCTTACCTCACCATCCAGGCTCTGGACAAAAACCCTCATCCAGACATCTTCATTTCCAATGTTCAGGTTGTCTGCATAACTGTAAAAAGTAGCTAGGTGTTCTTTCGTAGTTATGTCTCCTTCCCCGGTGAACTTGGGCATATATTTCAAGTAATCTCCAACAGGGAAAGGATTCGTGGGCTGAGGTAAGATCAAGGGAGCATACCTAGCAGCAACTATGGTGTCCATTCTATTCAGAGGGGGATTAGCACCAGCCATAGGAATAATCAGTGAAGGATAGCTTTGAGGAGAAGGAGTTCGTGAAGGGACTGCTGAGAATGAGCCTCTAATTGGAGTGGGGAACAAGAGGGGATTTAAGGAGAAGGCTATCGAGCTCAAGTCAGAAGGTGCTCCTCTTTGTACAAGAGTGGTTAAGCTAGGAGTACGGAAATCTTCTGCGGTCCTGGGTTTACGCCAGGGTACAACTTCAGGAGAGAGGGGAGTGACAAGGTCTTGACCCTCCGGTCCCAGACCAGGAGAGGAAAAATCGAGAGGAACACTCCCAAAATTTAGGAAACGAGAAACTGCAGAGACAGGCCTGTCAAATAACTGAGGAGGAGAAAAAGGAGCTCCAACAGAAGGATATGGTGGATTACCTAGTTCAGTGATGGACGCTTCTTCTTTAGAGGCATTTCCCTTTCTGAGCACTGCCTCTGGATCTGTTTCAGGCATATCTAGAGGCAGTTGTGGATGAGACCGCATATGCCTGCCTCTGAAAGCCACAATTAACAGAGCAGTTTCTCCCCAGTGGAGTTGTCACAATGGAGTCGCCAAGTGCAAATGAGCATTCTTGAAAGGCTCCGATAATCTGATGTACCTTCAGATTCAGAGGCTCAATGTCGTTCTACCCAGGGAAAATCTTCAATTTCGTCCCTGGCAATGGCGCCAGAAATGTTAGCGTCGGAAGTCACTCCTGGATTGATTGCAGGAGAAGAGCCCAACACACATCAGTTTAATGTCACGATTTGTTTATAAAGGGGTGATCAAATGGAGATAAAGACTCGAGGATATATTACTCTAACTCAGGGACTAGGTCTGGTACACAAAGAAAAAAGGAGGTTTGGAATCCTAACTTCAGCTAGTGGGTTGATTAAAAGATGAGCAGGTGGAAGACTTAGTAAGAAAGGTGAATGAACAGCTCTGGGCAATAGGCTTGCAGCGGTTTGTAGGGGAAAAACTCTGAATGCAGGATCCTCCTGGTTTAGGGATTCAAGAAACTGAATAGAACACTTGACTGGATCCTCCAATTCCAAGTCATTCAGTGTTAAGGAAATCACAGGAACTGATTAGAGACTCCGCAACTATTACAGTGATCCATTGCAACATCATCCTATAATAGCTACATCTCGACTGGATCCTCCAATTCTGAGCTTCTCTAACACAGTGTGAACAAAGACATGAAAGGAACTGGCATTCATAAGGAAATAAGTCTCAAAAGTTCATACATAACCAGAGCAACAATGCTTCAATAGAACTTTACAACCGGGAGCTCTGCTCAACCATCGATACCTACAAAAATGGCAGAAATGCCTACATATACTTGGAACTGACTCCAGCGCTGAAGGCGCAATCATATCATGAATTCAATGCTTGACATTGAGGAGCTTCTCTGTTAGGCTACGCATGCAGACATTGGGCAGAATTCCCATGTAGTCGTCTGTCAGACGCAATCTTTGTTAGGAGGAACTGACATCCTGTCTCTATTTAAGGAAGGAGGTGATGTATCACCGACCTTACTCATTTGCATTAACTGATTCATCGGGACCTGAGAGGCTCTGGTCAGATATTCTTTTGGGATATGTGGTAGCCTACCTTTAGCTGTCTGCTGCCTTGCTGGATTTTTGCAGGGGGACTCGACTGGCAGTTGTGGACGGAGCTGACAAGGCTGAGGTGATGGGCATGACAAACAAGATACTGGGTATGCGTGGGCTCTTAGGAGATAAAGGCATATATGCGATGTGGCACAAGAAGATGACATGGGGACAACAGAGGATATTCGGTGTCTGAACAAGGTGGGGGAAATGAGTTGAGGCAGAGGTGGCTAGGAGTGCAAGATGATGAAATGGAGGATACGCGTCATCGGGGTCTGAGAGACAGAATGAAAAACATAAATGCCCCTCCCCCAGGCCCCTTCTCGATGACCAGGCGCAAAATCCCTGGGCCCGACTCTGGGCGCTATCAGAAATTCGGGGTTTAGAGTTTCAAAGTGCAAGAAATAAGGGATGCCATCTTCCCGAAATCTGATACCCGATATGCGATGAGCTCCACCTTTATGAGCTAGCCCCTACCGGCTAGAACACGATCCATATGACCTGTCTTCGTGTGACCGTAGCTAAACCCTCCATCGGAGTTTCGACATTCACGATGACACAATGCTTTTGTCCACGGGACTCATGATTTTTCGATCCCCGATGGCTCCTTCCGCACTAGCACTCCGACTAGGCCATGGTCCAAGTGACCGCTACCATATGCCCTCGACCATACTCTCCATTGGGATTTCACAGTTTTTGATGTCAACGATCACGCATCCTCCGGACTCACGATTCCCCGATCCCTTATCGCTTGTGGCCGTTGACCTGTCAACGGTCCACTCCCCGTCGCAAAATCCTGCCACCTATCCTCCACGATTGACAATTGTTCCCCACCGATCGGGAAATCCCGTATCGCGATTCTACAATGCACAAAACTCTCGCTCCCAGGATCTCCGATATCCCGATTCTCGATGAAGCCCTCCTATGGGGCTTTCACCGCTTCTCATGTTCATGATCAGGCTTGCTTGCTTGACTCGGGCCCCAAAAATATTTCTTCTGTGTGCTGCACTTGGGCACTTATCGTGCAATCCTGCAAACCTGCGTACCTTTGTTCCCCGATACCATAATTGTTGCTAACAAAGCCATCATCGATCACTTGGCTCATCCATTAGGTATTGACACCTCTCCACTTTGCATTGGTTGGGTGACATAATCCTCCTTCACTCCAAGCTTCGAGGGAAAGTCAAAACCTTTCCCTAGAAATTTTCCCTATATGAGCATTGGGCTCTAAACTCCCTCCTTAGTGTATATAAATATCTATAGTTGAGGCCTCTTTCCCGCTCCTTAATCAACGACTCTAGTTCTCTCTCAAATATCCTCCCCTCTGATGAATGGTTGATATCTATCAACCTTTAGATATGAGGGCTAGGATTAAGGAACCTATCCCCATACCTAAAACTGAGAGGACTAATCTTTCATATAATTGGTTTTCTTGAAATCCACATGGATCCAATCCTACTAAATATACGACCCAAGTATTCCACTATAGAAGCACCAAAAGTGCATTTGTAATGTTTAAGAAACAACCAATTATAATAGAGGATTTGTAAAACTATCAACATTCCCAACATGTGCTTGCCAGTTCTTGTTATAAATAAAGATGTCATCAAAGAATACAAGAACAAGGTTGCAAAGAAAGGGCCAAACAATCGTGTTCAAGATATAAAAAGAGGATGGGGCATTGCAAAGACCAAAAGGCATCACTAGAAACTCCTACTATCCTTCATGTGCATGGAAATAAGTCTTAGGAATGTTGACCTCTTTTATTGGATTTAGTGATAACCATAGTGAAGGTCTAATTTAATGATGCACTAGGCACAATGAATCTCATCCAAAAGGTCATCAATGACAATAATGCAAAATTCATTTTTTATTTTCAACTTTTAAAGATCATAAAAGTTGGGGCACATGCCTGAGTTGACTTCTTTATTCAATACCATAACTACCAAGGATGAGTAAGGAATAATATTGGGATGTATAACAAATGCCTCTAATAATTCTAGAATGATATTTTCAACTTTATTATTTTGTGAAAAAGGATGTCTATAAGGATTCACATTGGGTGATTAACTACCAAGAATAAGTGGGATACCATGATCATGCTCTCCATGAGATAAAGGTAAGTCACAAGGTATTTCAATGACCTACTAATTTGTTAGTCCAAACCAACTACAAATCAGGTTGAATTTCTTCTAGGGTCTATGCATAACTTGGACGCCATTGAATTAGGTAATTATAATGTAGGAGTGATATTTATTCAATATATTTTCCATACATTGAAAGATATTAATTTATGGGAAGCCAAACTAAAGGGCTTTGGGGGTGTGTCTACAACCCCCTTTATTGAAGCTCATGTATAACTCCTTGAAAACCATTATAACCAAACCCAAAGTTTGTAACTATTATGCATATATAACTACATCATAGCCTCCCATTTCAATAGTGGACATGTTAGATTTGAACAAATAGTCACCCATTCGAAGGTTCAAATTCTCACACTTGCTACCATAATTCATCATAACACCATTGGCTATCACAATTTGAAAATTGTGCACTGCATGAACATAATAATGGTTTCTTTAGAAAATTGATGATTAATAAAATTGTGGGTGTTGTTTTTGTCATTTAATTCAATGACCCTTGTTTTCTTGATATAACTAACCAAATTTAGGGTATGGGAAGGTAAAATTCCTGATAAAGCATGGAGGAAAACTTGGGGTTTCTAACAAGAGGCTCTAGATTTTTTTCTTCATGAGAAGTAGGTTTCATCTATACTGATTCCAACTCTAGAGTGACGTATTATCAAATTTCCTCAAACTAGTTAGATTGGGTCACACTGATTTGATATAAGTTTTGTTCTTTACATTTACACCCTTTAAAATATTTCTTGTCACAATTATATCAAAGGCTGAGACATCAATTGACATTCAACTTCTTTTTTCAAGTTCAACATGTGGACCCTCGAGGCTTGAGAGGTAGTGGAAGTGGTTCTAGACACAAGAGGGTGGAATCAACAAGAAATAAAAGGGGGTATTTTGTTCTATGCATTTGCCTGCACCTGCACTTCTCTAGCATAGTGAGAGGCCTCCAATCAAGTATTTGGTTGAGACATCAAGAATTATATGCTAATATCCTCCTTTATACCACTATCAAAATATATTTGGAAAAAGAATAAGTCATTTCCTCTACAAAAATTTCCAATTGCTTAAAACCTTCCATAAAGTCTTCCACTATGCTTGTTCGGAGAAAATTTGTCAATCATCCCAAAAAATGAGTGTCATATTTGTAGTGAGAATACATGTCTTTCACAAACTATCTCCAAGAAACGTACCCCATGTAGGACTTATTATTCCATTTCCACCATTTCTAACACTCGTGATTCATATATAAAACACCCACTCTAAGTTTCATAATGTCATCCATAATAGTATGGAGGGAAAAGTAATGTTCCACTTAGGTAAGTCTTCCCATGGTGTTGGAATCATCGAACTTATTTATATTAACTTTAGGAAATATATTTCATTTTTCATTTCACCCAAACCTTTCTCTAAACCCACTTTTTACCTTGATTTTCAACTACGGATTGCGGAGGGAACGACTGATCATTCGACGAACCGTCTCCACAGAACAAGCAATTTTCATTTCCTGCATCTTTCTATGGATTAAAATTTGTTTTTCATTGGTTAAAAATAGACTATTTGGTTAATTTTTTGTGGGAACCCATGCACGGAGGTCATTGCAGATGCCCTATATCAGGCCCTGTGACAATCTAGGATCATCGCAGGCAGCCCTATAGCCAACCTACAATGAATATGCACTATGCATATGCCCAATCCTATGACGTGCGTAGTTCAAAAAGTTTTAAAGATGAATTTTCCAATAAAAATTCTTGAGGGAAGAAGATAATGATGCTAATATCTCTTTATGGTTCCATGGAAGATTTTCCATCGTCAAAATTTTGGAATGGCACGAGAGAAAGAACGAGGAGGAAGACTACTTTTTCGAGAATGACCCGGGAACGGTAATGGCCCTCTAATAGTGTGGTTTGTTGAAATTATTCAAAATCCAGGGTATGAGGGCCCAGTTGAGATTAATCTAGTACCTAGTTCACATATGGGATGTGAAAAAGTAGGCGTTTCATGTGGGTGCTCACACTCTTATGATAGATATCAAGGATATCTACTTCTTAATCAGCTATCTCACCATGGGTCCCGAGTAACACTTACAGGTAGCAGGGGTGGAGGTGAGACTACGAACCACTATATCAGTGAACATTGTGGGCCAGGTACCCATAAGCATAGCAGTAAATTCGCTATAAGAGATGTCTGAGACCTGCCTCTACGGACCATCCTCTATACCATCACATGCATGGAAAGGAGTGTATCTCCCCATATGGTGATTCATAGCTATTATCAGTATGCATTGGAGTGTATGGATCCCCGAGTTTTCAACTGGTGTGAAGGGATTCTCAAAAGTATTAAAAAACAACTGACCAAGTGCAGGTTATCACTTTTTCTGTCTCGTCGGATTAATTTACGAAAAAGGACCTGATGGAGTTCTCTTTAAGTGTTTTTCGGACTCTCTAAACAAGAAAAACCTTTGATTTTTCTTTCTTTGGACTCATTAAACAAACATTGAAAGACTCATATGGGATCGAACCACTCCTTCTTAGGGTTCATTAAACATACTCCGAGGGACTCATCCGAAGGATGAGCTTACATCAACAAGAATATGTTATCCTCCTCAAGCTTGTGTAAAAATAAAGAGGTACTCGCCAGATATGGTGGGGGGAAATTGGTAAAGGAATGTGTCTTTGTATTTGTGTTAGTAGCAATAATAGTCACTCTATAACATAACACCCCCCTTCATCATTGTATCTAGGTTGGGAAATCCATTTGTCTCTCATTTGACCATCTGCATGTCCATATGTCGGGTTCTCCTTGATTCAATGTTGCCAAGACTATTTTCCTATCATTCATATGTTCAAGAGAAGTCCAACCTGAATAATCCTTCTATCGAGTCAACCATCTATAGTTATAAATTTTCTACCATGTTGGCCTTCCCTAAGCCAGTTTCAAATCACCTCACACTCTTATCTACTTCAAATCTGTTACTTATTTCTTGACATTGATGGGGGATACATTAAGGCCCTCCTATGGTGGGTCTTTTCCTATCGATTTCAACTCATTATCCAGGAACAAGACTTAGAAATAATTTAGTACCTTAGATCCTGCATGCCTCAATGGAGGGTCTCTTCACTTCCAACATGGGTTCACATCATTGACCTATGATTGGGAGATTTCATCGAGTGTTTGACTTCAACTGATTTATTCACATTTTTTGGATTGTACTAGGGTACCTTGGAAGTCATTGACATCAATGGTGATTTCCCTTGCACTTGTTAACGGTTCTCATCATTGACCGGTAATTAAGTGGTTTCTACCATGTTCGACTTCGGCACCTGTAATAACATGGTTATATTCATACTTAAGGATGATGGAAATGAAGACCATGGATCATGTCATTTTGGTCGAGGTTGTGATGGAGTATTTATGATTTGTATTGACACATAGATCGACTTTATATGTCTTGTGGATAGGTCTGAATTTGAGTCATTTTTAAAGTGTAGATCGACAATGTATTCATGGTGGCTATGTCGATTCATGATGACATGGATCCACAATGTATATTTAGTGGCCATGACTCACTTGAAATTTTTTAATTTGAGTATGGGAATTCCTACCTCAGACAATGGTATATTATTATGTTGATTCTTGACCGTTTACAGGTTCTCGATCAGTGGGCTCCTTGTTCGACACACACATTTCTACAAATTGTTTTGGCTTTCATGAGTTTTAGCTTCATACTTTGGGGGCCATTTTGTTACACATTATTTTGGTCACCCTAGTGATCCATTGACAAACATGTGTCCATGTTCCCAAAAAATAGTCTTTTGGCATGAGGAAAGTGATTGGCTTTCTCTTCTCAAAAACCTTATTAAGAAATATCATCACAGGTTTCAAAAAGAACATGGTGCGACGATGCCTAGTCATCCCTCCTTGCTCTAGAGGTGGACTATGATGTCTCTATAGGCTACACTACAGCTAGGGTTCGACGATGTCAAAAGCCAAGGAAAAGTCAAAACTTCACGAAAGTTCTAGAAGATGAGGTGGCCTTCGAATGGTTTCGATCTTACTCGCTTCTCAGATTTGGTGGGATTATCCTAATCTCCTCAACCATCTCTCTTTCCCCTATATAAAGAGGGATCTCTAATGGAAAAGACTAAGGTTGAATAGGCTAAGAATTGGATGAGGAATTCTACTTTAGCTCATACTTGAGAGCTTCATTCCAGTTCATCAAGTCATTGTGGAGCTTCTTCATTCAAGGTTGGAGCAAGTGTGTGTGTTGGAGCAAAGGGGCATCGAAAGGGGACCTTGTGACATCAAGGCTTTGGTTGTAATCTCCACTTTCATTTTAATATGATACAATGATATGTTTATTTCCCATAAAACTTGTTTTGTTTTATTGTATGATTCCTTGATCACATACATAGGTTCTTGTTGAGTTCATTGTATTGCTTTCACTTTGGTTGGGTTGTGTTCCCTTGCAGATTTAATATCATAGGAGCACCAAAGTGGAGCTAGGATGGAAATGGCAGGAGGAAACGACATTTAAATAGTATGTTTTCTATGTCTTGTTAAATAGTAAACTCAATAGTTAGATCTTAGGGAAAGCATCATATTCTATTATGTTTTGTTCTAGATCCGGGTCAATTTAGGGAGATTTGTTTATGTTCACATTTATTGATTAATCCAATAACAACCACATATGAAGTTGATTTTCTAGAAATATTTTCCCAAGGCAATTCCCTCCTTGTACTAATGAATCACCATTGGATTTCCATTGCTAATGTATATTTCCAGGTTTGATGTTGGCTACACTCTTAGATATTTATTCTTGCAATAAATACAATTCATACAATTAGTGTTATGCAAGGAATATTTTGAGATAGGTCTCCCACAATGGTGTAAGCAACCCCAAACTTTAAAAACAAAAACTTCAGTAGGAACATTACTCCTATCTGAGATTGCATTGACAAAAGTGACAAATTCTTCACATTTTAGGGGATTGTTCTTTTTAATTTCTACTTTGCAAAGGATTAGAGGGTTTGTATATTGATCTTAAGGAAAAAGGAGTGTCAAGAACTATATATATCTAATATACTCAAGGGATTCCAATTAAAGTACTTGGTTGAATATTTCATTAGGCTAACTTAGGAGGATAGACTGTACCATTAGTTGTATTACCCAATTCCCCAATATGTAAGAGAAATGTTGTTCTCTATGTACTATAACAACAAGACAATGGAATACTTATGTAAGGATGGTTTTAGGTGCACCTAGGGGGTTTCTAATGCACTAAAAGGTACATAAAACATTGAATCCATAGACATGATATTTATAATGTGATATTATTTTCCATGAACTAATAAAGGTGTACAAAAGGTGTCTAACTAGGTTACTCCAGTTATATTCCATGTGTGTATGATCCTATGCAATAAATTTACCTATTAAATGGAAGATATTTATGTTTAAATATGTTGGAACATGTATGTAGCCTAAAAAAACATTGTCATAAATTTATTTGTATCCTAGAATATAAAGAGATATGATGCCACTGATAGTGTACTAACCAACATAATGATCTGGATTATTTTCGGCACGAAATGAGAGCAGAGATATAATAAAGAAATGCACAGAGATATTGCAGATATTCAATAATACAACATAAATGTATCAGAGATGCAACCATAAACACAGATATATAGTAGTACACTATTTCTATTAATCAAAGAAATGTATAGAGACTGTAAAAATACAGAGTGAAAGACTCGCTAGAATGGTGGCAGCTTATCTCTGAGAAGAGATGTGACGGCTACTCGCATTCACAAGAAGATGATTACAATGAGGATCTAAAGGCATTTTTACAATAAGCAGGAATGCCAAAAACCTAACCCTAGGAGATAAAGTGCCAAAAGTCATGTGGGCCCCGTTTGGGTAAGTGAGTACATCAACTTCCCGGGGTTGTAACTTTTGCATACGATTTCCATTTTAGGCGTGTGATAACTCGTTGGAAAGGTATCATCGAGGAGATTAATTTTTGGGATCAGTCATTCCTTCAGCTATCATTGAGAACCTCGATATCGAAAAACCTTCATTTGGACCCTCAAAATGGCCTCAAAAGTTAAAACCCGCTAAAGATAGTAAATTGCCAAAATTGCCAAAAAATTGTTTTGAGCCATTTGAAAAAGGTGGGTTTCCACCGATATCCACCTGGATTAATACTCCCTCCTTAGGAATCAATGGTCTCCATTGTGTCGAGTTCTCGGGGGAGAGGGAAAAGCATTTATTGAATCTGCATCTTGCTGAGTTGCTTGTCTTGATGGAGACGTCGCGTTGCTCAATTTGTGGAAATCTGTCACGAACCTGTTGAGGTTGAGGTTGTTCAACAAGTCGAGATACATGAGAGGATGATGTTCAGAAGGAATCTTCACACTTTGATGCAGCCTTGTCGACTTGCTTATGTTGGATAGAAGGTGCTTTGGGAAATCCTGTAGTGGTTGCAGTGTCCTTTTGTTCTCCTTTTGAATAGATTGTGAAGAAGCTAAATTTTGCAGTATGAGATACTACCTTGTGACACTTTTTAAGTGAAACAATAGTTGGAACTACCTTTGGTATTCTGTAGAGATGAACCCCAAAAGTAACAATGACACTACGGGGTCGAGACTCATAAATAGCATGGTGCTTCCACATATATGGCTGGCCCAACAGAACATCACATACATTCAGTGGGACAACATCACATAACACCTCATCCTTGAAGGGATGGATGCCGTATGAAAATCGACATTGTTGGCTGACACGAAGATCTCATTCTTGGTGAAGCCACCGAATGTTATATGGCTGCGGGTGTGGTGTTGTAGACAATCCCAACTATTTGACAACCTCTGCTGAGATGAGGTTCTTTTGGCCTCTGCTATCAACAATAAAATGCAATCGGGTCCCCGTCACCCACATATATGAATGAAAAAGGTGCTCCCCCTCTTCAGGATCTATTAGTTCTTCTGGTTGAATTGTTGCGGTCACGACAATAGCAGTGGGGTCTGCATCAATGATCTGTCATTTACCAGTATTTTTAGAATCATATTCTGAATCAGGGTTCGGCTCCTTGTCTTTGATCTTGGCCACCAATGACTATTTTGAGAAACATTCATCGATGTTGTGCGAGGGGCTGTTGTGGAAATCACACCATTTTCTGGTGTCCTTCTTTGTCTTCCCGTGACCCTTATTTTCCTGTTTCTTGGAATGGTTTTTGGGAGACTGTTTGTTAGGGTCATCTTTGTCATACTTTGGTTGTTGCCTATTTGCAGACCCGAATTCCCATTTGTTCCGGTGCTTAAATTTTTTATCAATTTTAAGAGCATATCGATAAGCAGCACCGAGAGATGAGATGCCCAGAAAATCCATTTCAGTTTGGATGTATCTGTGTAGATCCCCACAGTATTTCAAAACCAAATGTCGCTCGGAGTCTTTGATACCCAACTTGGTGCGCATGGTATGGGAGGTATTGGTGAACTCCAAAATTTCTTAGCCCCTCTCTTGCCGCAGTGTGGTCCATCTCATGTACTGGTCTTCGTAGTTGCCAACAGGGTAATACTATTCCTTTACTGCATCCATAAAAAAATCCCAAGTGGGATCAACCCCATATATTCCAGACTCCTCTGTGGAACTTTGCTCCTAGTAAGTTTCCCACCAATAGTTGACATAAGGGAGAGATTTAAGGAGTGTGAAGCTGATCTTTTCTTTGTCGAAAAAATTGTGAATAGAGAAATAACCTTCTAGCAGAGTTAACCATTTTCTAGGGCTTCTGCATCTATTTGTCCTTCAAATACAGGAATATAAAAATTAACTTGTACCTTGAAAGGCGAGGTGGCTCCAAAGTGTCCACTTGATGAATATGTGCCTGATGCTATCGGCAGGAATTTAAGGATGTGGGAAAAATTCTCCATCATTTCGTCCCTCTATCATGTGAGAGCTTGCTCAATAAACAGATTGATAGGATCATCTGCTCCGTCGATTTTCTTCTCTTCCACCATTGAGCGTTTCTTAGGTGTGTGAGAGCGATTGTATTCAAGAGAGACAAGCTTGAGACCCAACTTGCGATACACGGACCTCGTCGGGGACATGCCCTGAAAAAAATGATCAAGAGCAACCTGCTTTGATACCACTGATCCTGATTATTTTATGCACGAAATGAGAGTGGAGATATAATAAAGAAATTCATAGAGATATTGCATATATTCAATAATATAACAAAAATGTATCATAGATGCAACCATAAACACATATATACAGTAATACATGATTTCTATTAATCAAAGAAATGTATAGAGACTGTAAAAATACAGAGTGAAATGTTGGTTATGGAGCCTGATTATCTTCCTGATTCAGAGGTCCTTGCTTTCAGCCGTGTTTATACCCCATGAAGTATTTACACCCTAGAAGTATGTACACTCTTCCACGCGGGGGAGTGCAGAGGGGGGGTACCCCCTCTGTAGGGTCCGGGGGGTCCATCCCCTCGGCTCGGGGGTTTGGGGGCAAGCGGGACCCCAGTGGGGGTTCGGGGGCAGCATCCCCCGAAGAAAAAATTGCCTTGTAAAAGTATATTGTAATTTCATTGTAAATATGGACTGTTCATTATAAGGTCGCAGATCTAACAGTAGAGATTATGTTAGGGTTTTTTTCCCTAGAAGGCAACCCTCTTTTATGAGGGAAATGTATTGCGGCTATGGATGATGGTGAATATTTTATTCTGAGTGAGGAGACTGTGAGAGAAAGAAGAGGAAGTTACAATGGGTTTTGTTGTAGGTTGTATCCCTTCATTTGTTGGATAATAATAAAGGAAGGACCTGGCAATTTCTCTGGTGGATGT
>WSFP011387564.1:0-28571 GCA_009831015.1 Picea engelmannii | reverse complement strand
CATCAACGGACCAAACACATTGAGATCCACATGCACTTCATTCGCCAACTCATCCAGGATGGTGTTCTCAACCTGGAGTATTTGCCTACTGAAGCGCAAGTTGCTGACATCTTCACTAAACCTTTGGCATCACCTCGCTTTCTCCAGCTACGATTGATGCTTGGGTTCAAAGAAGTTGTCTCTAGGGGGTTATCTTAAGACCTCCTACCTTCATTTTTCTGTTGTTTTCTCTCTTTAGGGGAGGAGTTTTTTTTCCTACGGGTTTTCTCCTTTTCTCCACTTATGAGAGTTTTTATTGGATACATTAGTAGGCTCGTATCCATGACTCATATATTTTTTTTTTTTTACTTCCCTAAGTTGCACTTATGGGGGGGTGTTGATGTATAAGTTTACTTAGGATAGGTAGGTCATGTCATCCTTTTTTGGCTGTTTATGGATAATCACCATGTGCTTCTTTGACTTATCCCATCCATCTACTTGTCTCATTACTTCATGAGAGAGTTATCCATCTACCTTCATCAATGTTGTCTCCTCTCAGCCTATTATAAATAGAGGAGCTCTTCAATGTAATCATCAAGCAGATTTAATAAATCATTCTCTCCTTTGTAGAAGGTTGTTGGTCTTTGCAGTTATCTTGTTGTGCCTGTGATATTGTATTTTCTCAATATCTACAAAAAGTAATCATTCAAAGTACAGAAACAAAAAGAAGATGGAAATATGATAGTAACTAAGAAAGAAGCTTGCGTATCTGTATTATATGTAAGAAAGGTCTATTACAAAGGAAGTATGGTCTCTTTATCCACACTCGACCTTCAATCTGTAAAATTGATAGGATTTATAGCCTTTACAAGCAGTTTCAGCTCCCGAGAATTGGATCTGAAATACTAATAATAGAAAACTGTTAAAACAATGTACAATAATATAGGATCAAATCCTTATCGAATTCTGGTCTTCAATATCTTCAATAGCTATACAAATCTTCTAGGAGATGAGGATATAGCTGGAGTCTTGTTTCGATAGCTGGATGATCTTCAACATCTATAACCGATATAAAATAACTTTAAAACCATTTCCTTTATATCTTCCATGAATCTTTGAGGATATGTGACAAACTTTGAATAAATTGATGTAGATGATTGTGTTTGTAATTCCCAATGATCACTTGTCTATCAAAAGTTTATGTCTTGAGCTTAAACTCTATCTTTCCCCTGCTTCTGCGGTTTCAGTGGCTTTCTGGCCTGGGATAGGTGGAATTGGCCACCGAAAGCTTGTTTGGGGGAATGTGATATCATTTTTTACATATGCCAATGATCCTGTGTTTTATTGACTCGTTGAGCATTCGTGTTACTACATTGTGGTATCTCCCTTGGCTTTGAACTTGAAACTGTAATTCTTCTTAGAAATTTGGCCTCGAACCTGTTTACCAAGGACTACAGACATGAACATAAATATTTCACTTCCACGTTACTTGATTACTCTAGGCTTGTCTCACTAGCACCTGTCTATATGTCTATAATGATCTATCTAACCTGTGGGCTCTTCCAGCGCTAGAAGAGTTAGGGTTGTTGTACCCGATGAGAGACCCATGTGAAGTAACAAGACTCAACAAATTCTTTATCTGTCTCTGTAAATGATTTTCTAACTACTTGCTCCAGTTCGAAAGGAAACTCAGGATTGTCAACAATGAACCTAGGTAGATTGTCGCGGACAAACTGAGCAACATATTTCCCTCCATGTCTATCAAACAGCTCGTAGAAGGAAATAGGCATTTGACCAAAGGAACTTAGGCCATATGTTTTGGCAATATCTGCAATGCATACATATGTATCTTCCATGTTTTCACGACCTCCTATATCAAACCAGAATCCAGAACAGAGGACTGGCATAAAGTTTGGCTTGTCGACCTAGTATGTGTCTCTACGTGGTTCATTCCTTCTCGTGGCATTTAGACATTGTCCAAGGAATGTGTTGCAGAAAAAGACTAGCAAGATTTCATTTGTCAACCGGACCCAAATGCAGGAAAATACTTGCAACGGAGTTCTTTGGTATTTATAGCTATGACAAGGGTTTGTTGATCAGAAAAATTATCATCACGACCTTTGTACTATTGGCTTTGTACCTCATAAGAAAAAGAAAAACAATGGATAGCATCACAATCTTACACGCATATGATCTTAGTGTTGTCATGAATGTCATACCCTGATGTGTTGCCATGTGTATAAAAAATATACCTGATACATAAGACTGTAACACTTAATCATTTACAGGTTTCCCAAAAAAAAACAGAACTCTCCTCTGACGCATGTGTTGGGAATGTGTTAACCTATGGACTTAGGCTTTGACTTTGATATGACTCGAAGTTTGTTATAGTTTCTGTGACTTTGGCTTTAGAATTGTAGACTTAGTATGAGAGTTAGGTTCATGGGTTATATGGTATGACTCAACTTGATTAAGGACTTCAACCTGAGGCTTTGGTCCATACACTAGATTTGATAATAGGATTAGATTTAGGATACTTTAAAGTATATCCTAGGGTTAAAAAACTTTAAAACACACACCACTTTTAAATGAAATTCAATGAAAAATAGGAATATATCAAACTCAAAATAATAGACTAGGTCAAGAGGGCAATATTTTATTTGCAAGTCAAGAGAGTGAATCTAGAGAGTTTTGGGAAAAATTGATCAACACGAGCTTTGATAAAGGATTTGGAGGTTATGGTATTTACCAAAAAATTAGAAATGTGTATATTAAGTGAACTAAATGAATACACTCTCAAAAATAGCAATGTATTTTTTGATCGCTAATAGTCTCTACGCTCTGATGTGCTAGACTGACCAGAGAAGTTTGTTGGATCGACACAACAGTAAGTAATTTACCCACATTTGATGGTTTGAATCATTTAGAAACTTTCTTACTAGAATTTGAAGAAACTGTACCAATACAACAGAGACTGTTGGCACTGGACGAGGCTTTGAAATATACTCTAGCAAGATGGTGGGGGACACATAAAAGGAACATCGCAAATTGGATGAAATGTCACTTTGATGACAGCGCGATTTTCAGAACAAGTCGAAGGATGCGGAGTTAGGTATACAGGTCAAAGTTGTCCGAAATACCATGTGTGAGGTTGTGAGGAGGCCTGGAGCAACATTCCTCAAGAGCAGTGGGTGCATAAATTCATGAACATACTGGATACAATGCCTATCAACTGGTACCTTCAAGCAGAACCGTGTCTCACCACTGCAGATTGGCAAGGTATGACTCAGAATTTTGTAGCTACATTTTTATTTGAAAGTCAACACCCTCTGGTAGATCAAGCTTTGTGGGTTGTAAGACAAAAAGTATTTGAGGAAGCACCTAGCCTCCCTGTGAAGCAAGAAGAGTATGAATGGATTGTACCTCTTCAAAAAATGCGAGGATGTTACAATATCAATGCCGATGAAGATGATGATCCTAGGAATGTGAAGATCACAGAAACAGGACCACGAGTCGAACTACCTTTTATTGGACAACCAATTAAAATCAAGAAAGTCAATATTGGGATAGAGAAAGCATCGAAACTGGTCAACGTTGGAGATTATTGGGATGATGCCACTATTGATAAGATCACAAAGTTACTGCATGAATATCAAGACTTGTTTCCAACCAAGTTCACTAACATGAAGGGCATTAAAGGACCCATAGGAGAAATGAATATTCCCCTGAAACCAGATGCAAGGCCAGTCGAGCAAAGACCCTACAAATTGAATCCCAAATATAAGGAGAAGGTGAAGATTGAATTAGACAGAATGTTGGAAGCAGGAATCATAGAATCTGTTGAAGAGTCAGAATGGATTAGCCCTATGGTGGTTCAGGATAAGAAAACAGGAGAGATCAAAATCTGTGTAGACCTGAGGAAATTGAATGATGCATGTCTACATGATCCATTCCCTACACTGTTTACTGACGAAGTGTTAGATAACGTGGGAGGACAAGAATTTTACTCCTTCACCGATGGATTTTTAGGTTATCACCAGATCAGGATTGCCAAGGAAGATCGCCACAAGACCACATTTGCAATAGAATAGGGATCCTACCAATACATAGTGATGGATTTTGGATTGAAGAATGCACCAACCATCTTTTCTAGGGTGGTGGTCGAAGCATTCAAGGAGTTTTTACATAAATTTTTGGAAGCATATTTTGATGATTGGACTATTTTTAGCTTATTGAAAAACCATATTGAATGCTTAAGACTAATGTTGGATAAGTGCAGGCAATGTCAGATTTCCCTCGACCTGAAGAAATGCATTTTGTTTTCACCCTTTGGAGTGTTGTTAGGCCATATTGTGTGTAAGCAGGGGTTGCTGGTAGATGCATCCAAGATTGCCATTATTGTCGATCTACCCCCTCCTACTTCATCCAGATAGTTGCGCATTGCGCTGGGACATATAGGATACTATAGGAAGTTCATTAAGGGCTATGCACAAATCACAACACCTATGGAGAATCTTTTGAAGAAATATTGTCAGTTTCATTGGACAAAAGAATGCCAACAGAGCTTCGACACACTGAAACAAAAAATGGTTACTGCACCTATTCTGGTTTTTCCAGATTGGAGCAAGGAATTTTATGTGCATATAGATTCATATTCTATTGCATTAGGATCAGCGTTATCCAGGGGCAGGAGATATTGATCATCTGTTAGCCTTTGCTAGTAGGAAGCTATCAATAGATGAGATAAATTACACTGCCACTGAGAAAAGGATTAGCCATGATGTATGCGTTGCAGAAGTTTCGTCACTACTTGTTGGGAGGCCACTTTAAGATGTTCATTGATCACTCCACGTTGAAATACCTAGTCAACAAGCTAGTGTTGGGGGGAAGGATATGCATATGGCTTCTGTTATTTCAGGAATATGATTTTGAATTTGTGGTAAATCCATGAAGGATGAACAAGGGACCTGACCATTTGTCTAGGTTAGAACATGGAGAGGAACCTACTAGTTTGGAGGATACATTGCCAGATGCACAGTTGTTGGCCATCAGGAAGGTTGATGATCACTTCACTGAGATAGTTCATTTCCTATCAATAGGAATAACACCTCGTGAATATATAATCATTCAGAAGAAACAACTAGTAGTGCACGCTGCGGATTTTTCGCTTATAGTTGGATAGCTATATAAGATGGGACTTGATGAGATCCTGAGGAGATGTGTTATGGAGGTAGAACAACCACTGATTTTAGCAGAATCTCATGAAGGCATCGTGGGAGGACACTACGCAGGAAAAGAAACAACGCAAAAGATTCTTAGAGCTGGCCTCTGGTGGCCCACTTTACACAAAGATGCTAAAGAATACTACAGAGCATGTGATGTATTCCAAAGAGTTGGGAAACCTTCCATAAGAGATGAAATGTTGTTAGCACCCCAACTAACCTTACAAGCATTTGAGAAATGGGCCATTAACTTCGTGGGACCTATAAACCCACGAGGGAAGTGCACAAGAGCTAGATACATCATCATTGCAACATAGTATTTGACCAGATGGGAAGAAGCAAGACCATTCAAGAACTGTAGTGAAACTACAGCTGCACGATTCATATTTGATGATATCATAACCAATTTTGGATGCCCAAAGATCCTCATGAGTGATCAAGGTACACATTTTATTAATAATACTATTGAAGCCTTGACTCGGGAATTCGAAGTCCACCATCAGAAGAGAACCCCATACCACCCATAGGGGAGCAGTATGGTTGAGGCCTTCAACAAGATCTTGGAGACAGCATTGACGAATATTTGCAGTGTAAACAGAGATGACTGGGATTTGAAAGTACCAGCAGTGTTATGGGCCTATAGAACCACTTGTAAGAAGATGACAATGCAAACTCCCTTTAAGTTGGTTTATGGCCTAGAAGCAGTTGTCCCGATGGAATACTTAGTTCCTATCTTGAGAATTGCAACATTTATAGATATGGATGACATTGGTGTTGTTCAAGAGAGGCTCACACAGTTGGTCGAACTAGAACAAGATAGATTTATTGTAGGATTTCATCAGCAGGTTCAGAAGGAACGAGAAAAGGCCTACCATGACAGGCATATCAAGGAGAAAGCATTTAATCCAGGAGATCTGGTATTGGTATATGATAGGAAGTTCATGAAGCATCCCGGGAAGTTCATAACACATTGACTTGGGCCATATGAGGTTACTTATGTTATAGAAGGAGGAGATGCATAGTTGAATTCTTTGAATGGGGAGTGGAAGGAAGGATTGGTGAATGGGAGATGGTTGAAATTGTACTATGACAACCAACTACCTCACAACTCTTAGTAAAAATAGAAGGAGAAGGGTCTAGGTACCAGGTGCAGTTGAGACTGGGTACCAGACACAAGAAAGACATTATGCACACAGGGTGGAGGAACAAAGCAGAAAGCATAGGCTGTGTTGTACATTTTGAAGTCAAGGTACAATAGAATATTCAAATCAAAGTGCCTCAGGGCAAGTCAAAGGTGAGTGTTGGGGGCCTTTTGGCCCTTGGTTATGGAAGAAAGAGAATATTACGGAAGAAAAGGCGAAACGCGAACTGCGCGGAAGGAAGGCTAACTGAGATCAGGTCAAAGTAGTTAAAGAATCATAAAAGACGAATCGAAGTAAGAGAAAGCAATCCGTTGGATGAGGAGATCAAGGAAGACGGATCAACAAGGAAGGTGGATCGTGGACAACTCAGCAAGCAGAAAAATACACTGATAGATGCTTTGGAGCACTTCGCGGGAAGTAAGGAAAGATAGGATGGAGAATCCCTGAAAACATGGGTCAAGTTGACCTAGTGTTTTAGACATCTAGGGTTTTGGTATTTAGGGTTTTGACACCTAGGTTTAGGCCTAAGGATGTTCGAGAGATATTGTAATGTATAAATAAAGTTCAAGAGGATCTGGGATGGGTTCGATGATGTATTATGAGTGATCATTTTTATTGCTAAGAGAGAAGTATTGTGAGGTAAGAGAAGGATGGGTTGTAATATCTCCAGCTGGGTGCGAAGATCGATCCTGCAGCTGGGTGCACAGGGAGGGGAGAGAAAGAGATAAGAAGAAAGAGATATCTGCAAGCTAAGAGCGTAGATAGAACTGTATGTTTTATATAATATCAAAAAACATAGTTATGTGGATGTATCCCTAGGGAGAGGGTGAACCACGTATATCCTATATTTCGGTGTGATTGATGTCGTGTTATTTTACCTTATGATATTCTGTAGATGCATTATTGTGTTAGATCTGA
Source organism: Picea engelmannii (assembly GCA_009831015.1). Taxonomy (NCBI): domain Eukaryota; kingdom Viridiplantae; phylum Streptophyta; class Pinopsida; order Pinales; family Pinaceae; genus Picea; species Picea engelmannii. Next base: position 21,310 of record WSFP011387564.1, on the reverse strand, counting down.
GACATAACTACACAAGTAGGTTAATGCTTGGAAATAATAACTAGGTTGTTGTGCGTTGTTGTTGTATTGGATCCACTTTACATTTCCTCTGGCTGTAGACATCTATGTCCTGCAACCCCCTATTGCTACTTTAGGTGAGACTGCATCTGCTTCATAGGTTTTACCAAAAGGGCCAATAGTTAGGGCTTGTTGGTGCACTATTAGAGATGAACCCCGGGTCTGCCCCTGTGCCAACACTCATTGATGGCAATTCGAGCCCAAGTGTGATGTCGAAGATTATTATGGAAGAGATAGGTTTATCTTGTACAAATGAAAATTCCAGAAGCATACTCTCCTATAATAGCCTACAAAAAATTACCATAGGTGAGGTTAAAGATGTAACCTTAGTTTTGTGCGCACACCCTGAAATAAGGACAACCCTTAGTATTCAGGTAATCGATATTCCTGTCAGAAATTACTCAATTATCTTGGGAAGAGATTGGCAAGCCTTAACATGTGGTCTGTGGATACCTCTCACTCGACGGGACACATTTATCCATTCCTTGGAATGGTAAGAACATTATAGTCCTTAGAGAGGGAAGGATTTCACCCTACATAGAGAGTGTTCCACAACCTAATGTAAACTATATCGAAGAAGACCTAGGAGTGTATTCCATATTTGCTGAGGAGGAAAATATTCCTTTGGAACAAATCGATTTATATGATGATATGTGGCACATTCACTTTGATGGTTCATTCTCTAATGAAGTTAATGGGGCTGGCATTATCTTGGTTTCCCCTGTGGGGAAAATCCACAATTTCTCTTACAGGTTGGAGTTTTCTTGTACGAACAATGTCACTGAATTGAAAGCTTTATTATTAGGCATTGAAAATGCCTATAATCTTGGTTGTAGTCACCTTTCAGTTTTTGGAGATTCTGAGCTTGTTGTAAACCTGGTACGTAAGATATACTCTCCTAGAAACAAGCCGATGAAACAATACACCCAAACTGTTTGGATGCTTATCTCGAACCTATTATCTTTTAACATCACTCATGTTAAGAGGGAGTTGAATTCAATGTATGATCGGTTATTTGTCTTTGTAGCTTCTCCTAATCAACAACCTTACCCTCACATGATTGATTGTTCTTTTCAATCTCTATATCGTCCACATATCCCTGACAATGTAGAATCTTGGTAGCCCACCCTAATGATGAGAGAATTTTTGCTTTCATTCAAGATGAACCTCTTAAGCCCAAGGAAATTATATCCATAGAAGACAACCATATTCCTAAGGGCTTCACTCCTCTTGAGAGTTTGTTTTCTTTGAGTGATGTAGGCAATAAAAAGAAACAGAGAGAAGAGGAGTCAGGAAATAAGGTGGGTCAAACCATCTCCTCGAATATTGGGGCACTCGAATCTTCAAATAATGTTAAAATAAGTGCCCATTGTTCTGGTAAACGAAAAATGAGGTTTGTCAAGCTACTTGGTGAATTTCAATATATTTTTTCTTGGTCTTATAAGGATCTTCATGGTTTTGATCCTGGTCTTATACAACATGCTATCCCTATCAAGGAAGTCATGAAACCATATAGACAAAAACAAAGATCTATTAACTCTGCATTTAATGCAACTTTTCAAAGAGAGTTGGAAAATTTCTCAAGTGATGGAATTATTGTTCCAGTCTACCTTGAATAGGTTTCCAATTGGGTACCTGTTTCAAAGACCACTAATCATATTAGAACCTCCATTAATTGTCACACTTTCAGCCATGCTATTATGAGAAATCCCTTTCCTCCTCTCAATATGGAAATGATTTTGCAACAGGTTGTAAGGTCACAGATGAGGCCCTTAATTGACAACTTTTTGGGTTACATTAAAATCAAGGGAAAAGGGCCAGATGTTCACAAAAACACTCTTATTACTAATTGGGGTACCATGACTTATAAATGTCTATTTTCTGGCTTACCCTTACTTGATGCAAGTACAACTTTTAAAATACCTATACACACGACTCTTGATGAAATGATCAGTATCCATATCTACCTTGATGATCTAATCATATACGTTAAGGGGATGATAGATACCTCAGAGTTCCAAGTGTTATTTCTGGGTCCTTTCAAAATTTCTTTTGTCCTGGATATTAACTCTTACATTTTAAAGGATTTACAGGAGAAATTGTTTCCCTATAGCACTAACGATTCTCGCTTGAAACATTGCGAGGGACCAACGTGAAAAGATCTAACAATGTTGGTTTCTTCAGTATACTAGTAACCTAGCTCTGCTTTCAATTTTGCACTATTTTCTTTCTTCTTTACATTAGTTTCACTTCGGCTTTCTGTTTTAAAAATTTCCTACTGCTTTTACATTTCTGTCATTTTATTGTTGCTATTTTAATCTTGCAATTTTACTTCTGTCATGATTTTGTTTCTTACCATCTTTTAGTTAAACTGGTCAAAATAGGAAGTTGGATCAGTTATGTCATAGTGACACTCCTGCAAAGCATTGTTAGTCAATAACAATCAAGCTTACACAGTTGTTATGATGTTTCCCCTTAAAGCACCCTTAAATTTTTTATCTGCTCCACTGTTGTCTAAATTTTTTTTTGGGTTATCTCTCGCTTCTACTTTCCTTTTCTTCATCCATTTGAGAAATTAAGAGAGAAAGTCCATAAATTTTCTTCTTGAAGTTAAGATTCGATATTGGTTGAACAATTATGCACACAATGGTAAAACCCCTCATACTTAACAATTTTTATGAGTTATTCTCGAATTCCCAGACGTTTTCCCATTAAATCTGCTCACTCCCCCGTGTTGCATAATCTTCCTGGTTATATCTTCTTGACGTGCGAAACCATGAGTTTTGAGTTCTAAATATGTTGAAAACAAATTTCCCTGTGGAGTCGCTAGTTTGTTGATGATTAAAATCGCAAAGAGAATTTCTCCCGCAAAGTATTGATTAATCCTAATAATTATAAGCTAATGACGTATATAATACTAGTAGGTGGGAAACCCTTGTAGATTGGGAGATCAGATCTGGTTCTTATTTCATGTTTATGTTGATGTTTGACACTACTTACATGGTTCTACAACATTGATGAAATATGGGTTTTATTAGAAATAAATAAGGCATGTTATGTGTTGGTTCTAATTGAAACAAGTGAATGATGGGTAAGACATGTTATGTTTTGTTCCAAGCTCTAATTTCATGTTACGATGCCCTATGTTATCCATTTCTACCATTGCTATCTGTTCTTGAATTTGTTACTTTGACACCTACACAATAGACATGTTAGTAACAATACATAAGAGCAGTTGAAAAGAGACAAAAGCAATATAAACAAAATGAAAAAACAAAAGATTGAACTATGCTACTATGCTACACTACATGCATTGAAATTAGAATGGTCGATGTTAATCCTAGCTAACAAGTTAATAGATATGTGATTTATTGAGTTATATAGTTGACATGCATTATTGTATAGTTTGGAAATGGTAAGATGTGATGAGGGTGGCACTCTTGGAAATTAGTGGATGTTGGTTTCGATGCATGGTTCGATTGAATGGATTAATGGGCTGGAGTTTACTAAGGAATTGAATGATTTGAGGGTGGAGGTGACATGCATTTACTACACGTCACTCCTACTCCTTCCACTGGTTGCCACCCTAGTTTGGATATTGTTCAACTATGTTTTGTTGTGCTTAGGCTTCGACTTTCAAGCAGAGGAAGAACCGCTCAGCCAAGCTTGCGCTTTTAAGGTTCGTTTGGTTACAGGTATGTCTTTTTTCCATCCATGAATCTTCTCTGGTTATGAAATAGATATTGGCTCTGGATGTATGGGTATGTATTGTCGATAGTGTTTGAAGATTGGTTCTCTCCCTTTGATTATGTTGACAGTGGTGTTGGTTTTGGTATCTAGTTGTTGCATTTGTTATTATAATCGAATGGATAAGATCATCATGGTTAATTGGATGATTGGTTAAATCGAATACATAATCATTGTCTTTTACATTGTGATTACTGAATTGATAATCTAGCATTACTTTTAATTGATTAAGTCACAACATTTCTTCGTGCGTGATGCGTGTGTATGTGTGGCATTCCTACAACATGATAAGTTGAATTAATGATTGTTTTGATTATGTGTCTTAAATTGTCAAATGGGACTATTGCAATTGTGGTAATCATGGCATGCCCATCCACTGTATATGTTATGGGTATTATTTGATTGCACCACCAGAGAGGTTCACATTTTTTTAAACAATATGGTTTTTGTTGGCATAGGGGTAGACCCAGGGTTCACTCAAAGAGCGCACCAGCAAGCCCTAGCTACTGGCCCTTTCGGAAACACCTGCGAAGTAGATGCAGTCTCACCCGAAGAAGCTAAGAGGGGGGTTGTAGGATAGAGATGTCTACAACCAGGGGAATATCAAATGGATCTAATACAACAACAAGGCAACATTCATATATCCCTCACCAAGCTAGATCTAGTCTGCACAGTTATAGATATGATCTAATACAACAATGCAAACAACAATATAACAGTGACAGATATCAAATCATCAATCATACACACAACACAATATTTACGTGGTTCACCCTCTCTCTAGGGATACGTCCATAGAATTGTGCTTATGATTTATTAAGATAAAGCCTACAGTTCTTGTATGCACTCTTAGCTAGCAAATATTCTTTCTTCTCTCTCTGTCTCTCCCTTTCCCATGCACCTAGCTGCAGGAATTGAAATTCACACACAGCTAAAGATCTTGCAATACCATAAGGCTCTCTCACTTAGCACTTCTCTCTCTCAATACAATAATATCTCACCACAAAAATAGAGCTATATCAACAACAATATCATACCAACCCGACCGAGGTCCTCTTGACCTTTATTTCTACATTACAATACTTCACCAACAGCCCTAGGCCAAAACCTAGGTTCCAAAAACCTAGGTGTCTAAAACCCTAGGTCAAATTGACCCACTTTTTTTGGGCTTCACCAGCCTGTCTTTCCTTCTTTATCGCGTGGTGTTCCAAAGCATCCAACGGTGGATTTTTCCACTTGCTGAGTTGTCCTTGATCCATCTTCATTTCTGACCTGTCATACTCGATCTCCGTTTCCAATGGCTTTCATTTACGTACTTCTCTCCATATTTTCTACTCTTTTTCTCACTTCGACCCAGTGGCAGTCACTGTGTCTTCCGCAAAGTTCATTTTTCACCTTTTCTTCCTTGTTCTTCGCTTCCTTCCATAACCAAGGGCCAACAAGAACCCAACACTCACCTGTGACTCATCTCGAGGAACTTCAGATATGATCCTTATGATTTACTTTGACTTTGGAATACGTAGGGAAGCCTTTGATTTCTGCTCTATGCCTCCTTCTCATCCTTGTGCAGACTATCTTTTTTGTGTCTAGTACCCAGTTTCAACTGCACCTAGTACCTAAACCCTTTTCTTCTTTCTTTTACTGAGGTCTGTGAGGAAGTTGGTTGTCATAGTACAACTTTAGCCGACTCCCATTCACTAATCCTTCCTTCCACTCTCTGTTCATTGTCTTTAACTGCACAGCTCCCCCTTCGGTAACATAGGTGACCTCATATGGTCCAAAACAATGCATCCTAAACTTCCCTGGATGTTTTGTAAACTTACTGTCATACAAAAATACTAAATCAACCTGCTTGAATGCCTTCTTATTGATGTGCCTATCATGATAGGCCTTCTCTCATTCCTTCTGAACTTGTTGATGGAATCCTGCAATAAATCTGTCTTCTTCTAGTTCAACCAACTGTGAAAGCCTCTCGCGAACAGTGCCAGTAGTATCCATGTCTGTAAATGCATCTATTCTTAATCTTGGCACCAAGTATTCCATCGGGACAACAACTTCAATACCATAAACCAACTTGAAAGGGGTCTACATTGTTAATTTCTTGCAAGTGGTTCTATAGGCCCATAGTGTTGCAGGTACTCTTAAATCCCAATCATCCATGTTCACACTGCAAATCTTTGTCAGTGCGGTCTCCAAGATCCTGTTGGATGCTTCAACTGTTCCATTCGCTTGTGGATGGTAAGGTGTACTCTTCTGATGGTGGACTCCAAATTATTTAGTCAGGGCTTCGACTGTCTTATTGATCAAGTGCTTTCCTTGATCACTCATAAGGGTCTTGGGGCATCCAAACCTGGTTATTATTTCATCAAATATAAAACACACAACTGTAGTTGCACTATAGTCCTTTACTACTCTTGCTTCATCCCATCTAGTCAGGTATTATGTCGCAGTAATTATGTATCGTGCTCCTGTTTGATTTCCTGGTGGGTTTATAGGTCCCACTAAGTCAGTGGCCCACTTTTCAAATGCGTGTAGGGTCATATGCGGTGCTAATGGCATTTCATCTCTTCTGGATGGTTTTCCAACTCTCTGGCATACATCACAAGCTTTGGCATAATCTTTAGCATCTCTATGTAAGGTAGGCCACCAAAGGCTAGCTCTAAGAACCTTCTGCATAGTTACTTTCCCTGCATAATGTCCTCCTACGATGCCTTCATGAGCTTCTGCAAGGATTAGTGGTCGTTCTATCTCCATAACACACCTCCTTAATATCTCATCGGGTCCCATCTTGTATAGCTGACCAGTTATCAGTGAAAAGTCTGTAGTGCGTACCACTAATTGTTTCTTCTGGGGAATTGTATACTCACTAGGTGTCATTCCTGTTGACAGGAACTAGACTATGTATGCGAAGTGGTCATCAATATTTCTAATGGTGAGCAGTTGTGCATCTGATAGTGTATCTTCCAAACTGGTGGGTTCTTCGCCATGTTCCAACCTTGACAAGTGGTCAGGGCCCTTGTTCATTCTTCCTGTCTTAACTATGATCTCAAAATCATATTCTTGAAACAATAGAATCCATATGCATATTCGCCCCCCCAACACTAGCTTGTTGACTAGGTACCTCAGTGAAAAGTAATCTGTGAACATTTTAAAGTGTCGTCCCAACAAGTAGTGACAAAATTTCTGCAGCGCATACACCATGGCTAATCCTTCTCTCTCGGTAGTGGTGTAATTAACTTTAGTTGTAGATAGCTTCCTACTAGAAAAATCTAACAGATGGTCGATATACCCTTCTCCAGGTTGTGCCAATACTTCTCCTAAGGCAATAGAAGATGCATCGACATGCACATGAAACTCCTTGCTCCAATCTGGAAAGACCAGAATGGGTGCAATCACCATCTTCTGTTTCAGTGTGTCGAAGCTCTGCTAGCATTCGTCTGTCCAACCAAACTGACAGTATTTCTTCAACAACTTATCCATCGGTGTTGTGATCTAATAATATCCTTTAATGAATTTCATGTAATTGCCAGTATGACCTAGCGCAGTGCGCAGTTGTTTGACTGAAGTAGGAGGTGACAAATCAACTATGATGGTGATTTTAGAGGGATCTACCAACAATCATTTCTTTCATACAATATGACCTAATAGAAATCCAAATGGTGAGAAGAAGATGCACTTATTCATATTTAAATCAATTTGACACTTCCTGCATTTATCCAACATTAGCCTTAGACATTCAATATGGTTTTTCAAAAAACTAAACACAGTCCAGTCATCAAAATATGCTTCTAAACATTTATGTAAGAACTCTTTGAATGCTTTGACCACCACCGTGGAAAATATGATTGGGGCATTCTTCAGTCCAAATGGCATCATTGTATATTGGTAGGATCCCAATTCTGTGGAAAACGTGGTCTTGTGGTGATCCTCCTTGGCAATCTGGATCTGATGGTATCCTGAAAATCCATATGTAAAAGAATATACCTCTTAGCCTCCCACATTGTCTAATACTTCATCAGTGAATGGTGTAGGGAAAGGGTCATGTAGATAGGCATCATTCAACTTCCTAATATATACTTAGATCTTGATCTCACTAGTCTTCTTGTCTTCTACCACCATAGGGTTGATCCACTCTGACTCTTCGACAAGTTCAATAATCCCTACTTCCAACATATTGTCGAGCTTTTTTTTTATATTTTGGGTTCAATCTGTAGGTTCTTTTCTTGACTGGATTCACACCTGGTTTCAAAGGTATCCTCATCTCTCCCATAGGACCTTTGATACCTTTCATATAAGTGAACTTGGTCGAAAACAAGTCTTAATATTTGTGCAACAACTCTATAATCTTGTCAATGGTAGCAACATCCCAGTAATCTCTGAAATTGGCAAGATTTGGTGTCTCCTCTGTCCCAATATTGACTTTTTTAATCTTGATTGGTTGACCAATAAATGGTATCTCAACTCCTGGTCCTTCCACATCTCTTTGGCCTTCTGTTTCAGTGATGTTTACCTTCCTGGGATAATCATCGTCGACATTGATGTTGTAGCAACTCTGCAATTTTTGGACAGGCGCAGTCCATTCATCCTCTTCTTGTTCCATAGGGAGGCTAGATGCCTTTTCGAATACCTTCTATCTCACAATCTGTAATTCTTGGTCTACTAAAGGATATTCGCTTTCAAATAAAAAGGTGGTTACAAAATTCTGAATCATACCTTCCCAGTCTGCAGTGATGAGGTGCAGTTCCACTTGAAGGTACTAGTTGATAGGGGTTTTGTCCAGTGTGTTAATGAATCTTTGTAGCCATTTTTCTCGGGGAATGTCACTCCAAGCCTCTTCGCAGCTCCTCACATGGTCTTTTGGGAAGCTTCGACCTCTGTACCTTACTTCGCATCCTTCTACTTGTGTTGAGAACCATGTTGTCATCAAAGTTCAACATTGTACCCAGTCTGTAATATTTCTTTTGTGGGTTCCCAACCATCTTGCTGGTGTGGATTTCAGGGCCTCATTCATTGCCAACAACCTATGTTGTGTTGGTACACTTTCTTCAAAATCTGATAGGAAGGCTTCTGAAGGGTTCAAACCATCAAATATGGGTAAGTTACTTATTGTTGTGCCGATCCAACGAACTTCTCTAGTTAATCTGGCACATCTTCTAGTAGATACTTCGTACATCTAGTTCTTCCAGTTCTCCAGTGCTTATTCTGAATCTAATGAACATGCATTGTCACTTATCTAGCTCATATTCCCATCAATTGTAGGCTTGATGTAATCTTGTTGTCTGGTTGTTAGTTTGAATATGTTTTCTAGTTCGTATGCATGGTATTATTCTCTGATGGGATTTGTATATCGCGGACCCTCATCTGGATCTAAGGGTGAAATGAACTGAAGGCCATCTCTTTCAAATTTCATACGTCTTTTCTTCAAATCAACCACTATGGAGTTATCGAAGGCCCAATCAATTCCTAACAGTGTAGAGTAAGGGAAACCGTCATCAACAATTTCAATTACCTCAAAATCTGTGAACGTTCTCATTCCATCGATGTCCACAGGGACATGTTCCAATCTACCAAAGAGGCTAACAGCTTGTTGGTTAGCCATCCTAAGCCTAATAGGGGAGTAGATCAACTTTGGTTTCCCCATCAATGCCCAAGTTTTCTTCGTCATGACATTGAACTCTGACCCTAAGTCGAGGACCACATAGTCTATATCATACTCTCCTATTTGGGAATTCAAGTGTAATTCTTTATTTGTCCTTATTTTTTTGATTTGATGTACTTCCCTATTCAGTAAGGGATCTATCTTTCCTAGTTCATACTATCTGATTAAGTTCTATAGCTCTTGTACAACGCCTTTATCCTGAATCAACTTAACACAGATGCATAAAAATTCCATGAGCTTTCTTACCTCTTTTCCCTCCTCTGGTGAAGCAGATTGATAAAATGCCTGAGGCATATTCTTTTATTTATGGCTATATTTTTTATGAGGAACCTTGATCTGCTTTGAAATCTTATCTTGCTTCCTCAAATATTTGTCTTTCTTTCTTTGCATCGAAAGTTCAGGTCTTCTCTATAGCCTTCCTGATACCTAAGTCTTCTGCAATCTTTCCTTGAGTCATTCTATCCTCTTCTGTAGCAGCGCCTCCTCGAGTGATAACAATGAATTTAGGGTCTTCCCTGCGAGGCTTAGCATATATCAATTGCACTTGTGGATTCTGCTGAGGTCCTCGTATTTCCTGCAGCTTAGCTAGCAACACAGGGAAATCTTCTATAACATGGTCGAACGAGCTACAATAGTTGCATGTAGTGAAAGGATTCTGACAATCCCTTGCCAAGTGTTCGGGTTGTGCACAGTTGTAACAGATGATCTGTCCTCATCCTCGGTCCGTTCTTCGTCCTTGTCCTCGTCCTCTGTATCCACCGCGGGGATTGAAATTTCCTCTTCTTGGCGAGTTATACTACGAAGTGTTTTCTTCTTGTTGTTCTTCGCCTTGGATCTTGTATATGTCCCTCGATCTTTTGTGCATAAGGTCATAGGCCCTAAAATCCCTATTTTCGTGCCCCAAAGACATACAAAATGTGAAATATAAATTTGTGGGATTCTGAACATACGTCTCCATGTAATAGCACTCACTTGTGTGATGCCTATTTCTGCATACTTCGCACAAGGGCAGGTTGACTTGCTTCAAGGGGCTCGGTGCTCCTGAGGCCAAATATTCATGGAATAAAGGACAATGTTCCTTATCATGGCCTTATGATATTCATCTTACACACTAGATATCTTCTCTTTTTTCCTTCCCCTTTTCCTTCTTCATATCCTCGACCTACAGAGACAAACTAGTCATCTGGCTCAAGATCTGGCTCATACCTGAGTTGCATTCTCCCATAGCGGTTGATTCAAGATTCATAGAGATTTCCAATGCTTCTGTTGCATCAGGGGAACTCACATGTGTGCTAAAAGGGAAGCAATGAACCATTCTTTATATTTTTCATCTGGGATCTGAAAAGTTAATCATCCTGTTAAGGTATTGAACCTTTGATCGAACACCCAAACAGGCTTGGCTACTTTCTGCTTGATCTCCTTCAGTTCTATAATACATTGATACTCTGAATTAGGTTTCTTGAACTCTACAATCAACGCATTCTTGATCTCGCCCAGTGGCTTAGGCTGCACAAGTCCTTGGACGAGCTTCATGTACCATCTCAGTGCGTGATTACTTAGAGTAGTGTTGAACTAGGTCCTTTTAACAACTTCATCAGTGATAGTTTTAATATTCCATATGGATTCACACAGAAACCAATGCTGATCAGGATCTCCAGATCCATCTCCCCTAAATATAGGGAGCCTCATCTCATCTTCCATAGAGCTACCTAGGTTTCATGTCTGAGTAAATGTTGAGCTACTAGTAATAGTACTCTGAAGACTCTGGTGGTTCTGATTATTTTGATTACCTAGTGCTGCTGAAATAACATGAGGATTAACAGTTCTTACTTCAACAGTTTGCACGGTTCCTGAAGTTTTAGTCTTGTCTTGGCGATGTTCTTCAGCTTCTCCTTCCTTTATCCTAGTGGGTTCTGAATGTTCTCCATCTGTCAGATATGCCTCTTCTCCACTGTATAAACCCTCTTCCCCGTAGTTTTTCTTAAACAGATTCTCAAGGTGAACCCCTCTGAATACTCTCCCACTGCGTGTATGTCCATGTTTTGTATCATTGTCAATGTCTCAATTCCTGAACATTAGTATTTTCAAATCCACTCGATCTATTTTATCTTCAATACGTTATTTTCATGCAACAACATCTTGATTCTCAACTTCATAAAGTGAAAAAAAATTCCTCTGGGTCCTTTGAAAAAGTATCTCTCGGCTTCGCTATATGATTCTATTCTGTCAACAACAAACTCAGTGATATACCCTCCAATGGTATTGTCAAACCAATGATCTACTTCTCTGGATACAACATTATCGACTCTTTTGACCTTCTAGATCAGTGTCAACGTCCAAACCATAGGGGTTCTAGTTATGATATCGAACTAGGTATCTTCTAACCTAGCCAACCACTCAGACAACTCTTGATGGATTCCTCCAAAGAAGATCTCGTGAATGTCGGTGAAGATGTATATTTGTAGATAATCTTCAGTACTTAGCTTAGGGTTATATTTCTAGGCTTCATCGAAGTCCCTCTCTTGATATTCTATCCACTTCTGAATCTTTTTCTTCGATGGGAACCATCTTGACATTCCCTCACAAATATTCTTGTTCTGGCAATGGAACCATTTTTTGGCACAGGGGCAGACCCAGGGTTCACTTGAAGAGCGCACCAACAAGCCCTAGCTACTGGCCCTTTCGGCAACACCTGCAAAGTAGATGCAGTCTCACCCGAAGTAACTAAGAGGGGGGTTGCAGGACAGAGATGTCTACAACCAGAGGAATATCAAGTGGATCTAATACAACAACAAGGAAACATTCATATATCCCTCACCAAGCTAGATCTAGTCTTCACAGTTATAGATATGATCTAATGCAACAATGCAAATAACAATATAACAGTGACAGAGATCAAAGAATCAATCACACACACAACACAAGATGTACGTGGTTCACCATATCTCTAGGGCTACGTGTGCTTATGATTTATTAATATAAAGCCTACAGTTCTTGTCTACGCTCTTAGCTAGCAGACTTCTTTCTTCTCTCTCTTTCTCTCCTTTTCCCGTGCACCCAGCTGCAGGACTTGACCTTCGCACACAACTGGAGATCTTACAATACAAAAAGGATCTCTCACTTATCACTTCTCTCTCTCAATACAATAATATCTCACCACAACAATAGATATAGATCAACAACAATATCGTACCAACCCCACCCAGGTCCTCTTGACCTTTATTTATACATTACAATACTTCACCGACAGCCCTAGGCTGAAACCTAGGTGCCAAAACCCTAGGTGTCTAAAACCCTGGGTCAACTTGACCCACTTTTTCTGGGCTTCTCCAGCCTATCTTTCCTTCCTTCTCACGCGGTGCTCCAAAGCATCCAAAGGTGGTTTTTTCCACTTGCTGAGTTTTCCTCGATCCATATTCCTTGTTGATCTGGCATTCTCGATCTCCTCGTCCAACGACTTTCATTTTCATACTTCGCTCCATATTTTATTCTCTTTTTCTCACTTCAACCCAGTGACAGTCACTATGTCTTCCGCAAATTTCGCTTTTCACCTTTTCTTCCTTGTTCTTCGCTTCCTTTCATAACCAAGGGATAACAATTTTGTTAATTTGATCAATTTATAAGATGAGATTGGGCGTACTGTTATTGCCTCGTTGTATTGGATGGATATTCCAACATTGTGGATGTTCAAACTCAAAATAGTTAGACATGACAGCCACAAAAATGATCTCACATTTTGTTGAGTGGTCTGTGTACCCCACAGTGTTGTATGAATTGAAATGGTGATTGTTGTTTGTTTGTTTAAATGGCAAATCAGGATCTTTGCAATTAAAATATGGATCATTGTGTTTGATTGTCTACCATGTATGTTTAATGAATATCATACATATTAACAGAGAGAGGCACGGGTGCCATGGCAGTATGGTCTCGTTACAATTTAATTATAGATGGAATTGAGGGATAAAATCGGGCATGATTTTTGTGTCTGTGTTGATGGAAGGTGGTTGATTTTTTATGTTGAACAGAGTAGAATTAAGTGACTATTTCTTCATTTGGAAATTGTTTTAAAATATTAAATGGATAAAAGAGAAGAACATAACTCATCTACAGGTTGTTGTAGAATGCATGTTGTCTTGCTTGGTGACACTGTGTTGAAAACCTGATTACAAACAATGAACAAGTCAATTCACAGAATTCATTGAAGTATACACAGTAATTTCATTTGATCACAATGATTATTTGGTTGGTGTTATTTCCTTTTACAGAATGGTTTTATGGTTTACTTAATTAATTTTATGAACAATATCCGCTCTCTTTCCCCATAATTATTTCACTTTTCACTAATTAAAGCCCCATAACCTTCCCACATTCATTTTTCACTCCCTATTCTAAAATTTAATTACAGTCAAGAGGAATTTTGTATTGAAGCAGTTTGAAGTCACAGTTTCTTGGTTGGATCACAATGATTTTTTTCTTTGGTTTGAATTATAGTTGATTTTTTCTTGTCTTTGAGAAGTAACCATGTTTCTTTCCCCTCTCATTTTATCATTTTTCACTCAATACAAACCCCTCACATATCCCAGAACCTTGTTCACCCCCTGCTCATCGACAATGGTTAAACAATTCGTATGGATTGGATTGCATGAGTCTGATATGTTGCTGAGCCAAAATCCATTTCATATTTTTAAGGAGTTGTCATGTATGGTTGTTTAAAGGACTATTTTCTAATCATTCATGCATGAAGGAATGATATTTTTCATCAGAGGTAGTTGTGGCAGAGCCAACCAAGGGAGGGGTAATTCGAACAGAGGTCCAAGAAGGCCAATATTCTCCATACACTTTGACGTTGACTCACAAGTGTTAGACCAGTTGTTTCAGGACAGATTTATCAATTGGATTGGGAAAGGAGTGGTCCAACCTAGGCCTGGAAGGCCTCCCTTCCAAGCTCCACAAGCTCATGGTATTCTTGTTCCCCCTCATGTCTCATTACAACCTGAGGTTCCTAAAAATGACGGATGGCAAGAGATTTCCCACCTGACAGTCTCCCAACATCGTGGCTAGCCCAATTTTTCCTTACCTACCCCTCCTCCTATTAACCAAATTTACCAAGCTGCACCTGTCCACTCACTAATTCAGTCCTCTCATGCTAGAAAAAGGTTGAAATCCGAGTCCCACCATGCCCCTGATAAAGGAAAATCCATTGCTTCCCCTTCCTCACCCTCCAATGGCTCTGATAAATCCATGTCTTCCCGGACGCATTTGAGAGACGATTTTTCTCATGTGATCAATGAAATTAGGCCTAAAGGCTCAGCGCAACCAACGACAAATTCAGAAAAATCGAAGGGTGACAACAACAATGAAGGGAAGATTGCATCTCAGAGTAGGAAATAAGGTTTTTGAGTTTTTATTTTATGTATTGTTAATGAAAGTTGACTTAAGAAGTTTTGGACAACATGTTTTATTTTCATATATGAGTAATATATTTTTTTGAAAATAATTTCAAATATCAAGGAGATAAATTGTCAAATGTGAATGTGATGATGGGAGTCACAAGGAAGGGTGTTTTGCTTAATTAACTAGTTATGTTATGATTGTTAAGAGATAAAGGGAGTCACAAGGGGTCCCACCTTCTAGTTATTATTTATTTAAAACCCTTATTATGATTTATTACTTTTCCCCCCTAACTAAAAAGTTGGTTGAGTTTTAGTTAACTTAACTAATGAGGTAGTTCAACTACTTCAACCAATTCTAATTTTATTAAAGGCTAAAGGAAATGGAGGAACAAGCGGAGGATAGAAGGAGAAGCATACTAAGGTTTTCTCTTTGATTTTATGTTTGGATAGTTCAGTTTTCATTCATTCCTTAATTTATCACAAGCCTAATTCTTTTTATGATAGCGGGGTCTTATTGTAGACAGCAAGATTCAGGGTTGAATTACATCATTCAGACACTTGTTTTTCAGAGGTATTGATCTATCTTTTATAGTTTGTGTAGACTTGTCTGTTTGTGAATTAGTTTTCATGACTGACAAAGGCTATTGTGCAGAGTCGAGTGGGAAACAATCCATGGCAAGTTGATCCAACTTTTAGAGTTCATTTTTTTCTTTTCTATCAAAGGTCCTTTTGTATGTTCCATCGGGGATGTCTAAGTTTCACTTTGGTCCGAAATTTATTCCCGAAATTTTGTAAAGAGAGTGAATCTTTGGTGAATTGAAATGAAATAAAGGATTGCTTTATGTCTCATTTGTCTTGATTATCATCTTGGTGTCTTTGCTTCTATCTCTACATTTATTTCAACAACTGTTATATTCGGAAAATCATATAAATAATGAATTTTCCATAAAGATTTTATTTACAAAAAGACTATACTAAGCACTTGTAATCAATACTTGTGAGTTAGGATATTAATTTTGATGGCTATAAACATAGGGTGATATTCCCGGCTATTTTTATTTATCCAAGGAGAATCTGAAAATCCTTGAGTAAGATCATTTCATATCTTTTCCTCAATAGATAACATGCAGTATTCTTTCGATCTTTCATTTCCTCTTAGTTCTCGACAAGCAAATAATCTTTATGAACATATGAAGATAAGCCTTCATCTACATATAGTAGCCCCTTTCAGAGATGGACTGATCAGTCTTGTGGCTACAATTTCAGGCTAGATGATCGGGTTGGTGGTTTCTCTTTCTAGCAGGGTTTCTTCCCTCCCACCCATATTCATGACTTTTGTTTCTTGATCGATCATATGTTTGTTCATACTCATTATTAGTATGTGCTTGACTTATATTTGTTGTATTATATGATTAAGAATAGGGGGAGATACTTTGATGATATGATCAAATGGTTACACTAGTTGTATGACTTCACCTAACATCATCCAACACATGATCTTCAGGGCCCCAAGGCCCCAGGTAAGTAGGTAAGTCATTTTTATTCCTTTCATTTGCATATTGGTTTCTCATATTGGTTTAGATGCATTTCATTTTCATTTTTATCTACTTGCATATTGATTTCATGCTTAGCTTAGAAATTTTTGAAAAAATGTCAAAATTTTATTTTTCTGGCGTAGTTGGTTTTGATTGTGATCATGTGAGAACACATATGAGTAGGCCATCCTACACTCGACAGTTTGATGTTTCCTTGTAGGAATAGGTATACCAGGAGATGTTGTGCTTCTCATACACTCTATGGTGAGAACATGTCCCCAAGTAGGAGCCATATGTTATCCCCATTTTGTGGATAACTAAGGAGATTATGTCTCGAGGCCCCGAGGTTGCAAATATGGAGTGTCGAGAGACTACATGACCAACAATACCCTTTTTCACAAATGGAAACCCCTCTCACCACCATAGATGATGACAGATTTTTAGATGGCATCCACCACATCAGTTGGCTTCTATAAGGAAGTGGGCCTTGCTCCATGAGGTACAAGTCAATATTATGGTGAGCATCATTTCAATATTTAAGCCAGTTTAGTATGGTGTATATTAGATTGCTCTAGATTTCATGGTATATGCTTGGACATTATGATTTTTTCCCTACTTCACCTTGGTGGTTAACATTCTTCCCTATTAAGTGGTCTTCCTTGGGGATGGGTTTGCTACTAGGAACTCCCTTAAAGAGCCATCGTACTGTTCCCGACCATACTTACCACTTTCCATCATTATTCCCCTCCATTTCCTTATCTCTTGGGATTTTATGATGTATTGACCCAAGAAGGGGTTGTCCCTCATTATATGGGAAGAAGGGGATAAAATCCCATAGGGGTAGAAGTTGGGTAAAAGATAAAACCCTTGTATAAATATTCTAGGTAATTCACCCAGGGATCACCCTTGAAAGCACTAAAACACTTATCTTTGAGTAAAGGGGACCCATAATATAATAAAAAATGCTTAAAAGGTTAGTTGAAGGATAGGAGGTCTCATCATGAGCTGAGCTATCATGTCCATGAATATCTAGTGGTGTGACATTTCCATCATCTAGTCACCAAACCAAGGTAATGGCTCTCAGTTGCATGGCTGAGAGAAACAGGGTCTCATCACAAGCCAACCTTCTCATTTCCACTAGGTGTTTGTGGGTGACATTGCTATAATCTAGTCACCATGCTAGGGAAGTGACCTTCGACCTCTCCTTATGCTATATTGAAATCAAATACAAAGAAAGAAAGATAAAAGGTAATTAATGGGCTTGGAAAAAGTACATTGCGGACGAAGGTACCACACACCCTCTACAAAAGCACCCATGAATGAGACACTACGACCCCTGGTATGTCATGAGCCCTATTCCCATTGAGTCTTAACCCCAACGACTTCATCGACATTACATGGATTAGAGAGGGATCTCTAGGAAACTCTCCTTAATCTAGGGCAAGATCTACCCAATAGAACACCTCGTCAACCCTCCCACATTCAAGCTTGACAAGTCGCATAGTGTGTTTGAGAAATTAATTGTTTGATATAGTGATATTTGATGCACATGCTTAGGTATCTCATTTATTGATTGGATTCACTTATCATGATGTTATGCCTTGAGATCCTTCGAGGGCATGCTTGTTTGTCTTTGTAGGAACTAGCTGGTGGAAAATTTTGGAAGAAAAAGCCTAGCTTGGGGTTCCATGGGGATACAAGACCATAGGTTGGATGCCAAGGGCCTACATGATAGATGAGAAATATCAGACTTGGAAAGGAAAACATTTACTCCTAGAGGCGTGACGTCGCCTAGGGGGGTTAGGGCTTGGTACTGGTGAGGTGCCACTCATTTACACTTGAATGTTTTGAGGAGAAGAGGGTCTTCACCATTATTATATTGTCTAGATGCTTGACATGTGGCCTTTTGAGGCCTACCCTTGTTTCTCCAACACCAACGACTTCTTCAAAGTGGAAAAATGTCCCCTAAAGGGGAGACGTCCAAGTAAAATTAGGGTTTATTTGTGCAAAAAGTTAAAATTTAGATGAATTGTTTAATATTACTTTGTTAAAGGGGGAAATATTAGTTTTGTTGATCCCTAGTCTTTTGTTTTACCCCTTAATTTATGGACAAGTCACCTTGGTGGCATTTTGTATAAATGAGAGATCATAAGATCTCATTTTAACAATAACTCTCCCTCATTGCGAGAAATATTGGTCTGAAATTTTCACTATATTTGGCTCTATTTATATCTTATGCACTTGTTTATGGCTATTTTGTTTAATGGTTGATGGAGGAGTGAGGCGCTAACCTTGGATGAATGCTTTCTAGATTTTATGGTGGATTATCTTTGCATATTTCTTGATTTTGGTATGGTATTTTACTCTTATTCTATCATTCTTTTCAAGTCAAGGATTGTTGTGCTAGGAGCTAGGTGGGAAGTATAAGGGAATACACCCCCACCATAATCTTCATCATTTTATGCTTCATGTTATTAGTTAAACAAGGGTTTGCTAAGAGAAGTATAAGGCCTAAACCCTCTTCACTTAAACCCTAGCTAGAGAAAATTTCCTTGGGAAGTAAAAGGGATTACACCCCCAAGGAGTTAGCTTCTCTAGATCTTTATTTTTTGACTCCATTAACCCAATAGTAAAGGCACAAGTCATATATTTTTTGCATTGGATATATAAAATCATTGCCTTGAGAAAAATGATTTTTTTTTATCTTTTGGAAGGCCTCTTGCTTGAAGTTGGTTTGCCTCATTGAGAGGAGTCTTCCCCTACTAGGGCGTCCCCTTTCTCCCACTACTTTAATTTTTGTTACAAACCCTAACCTACTTCCATTAGGGTTGTTCTAACCTAGATAAATTACTAACCATAACTCCTAAACTAACCCTAGACTAGCTCCTAAGTTTTGCTCATTTACTGTACTAACTAGGGAACATCTTTTGGGATAATTGTTGGCATGTTTTGAAGGTGTAATTTGTTGATAAAAGTGAATGAATTATACAGACATAAGGCTGCAATTTTCTGTAGAAAACACATGTTATAACAACTTTCTTTGTTTAGCCTCAAAGTGCCATTTTTCAGTCATAATTAATTTCCATACTCATTGATAATATTGTTGATTGATCTCATGCCTTACATGTTGTTTTGAATGTCTTACTTGCTGATATAAATTGTCATCTACTGCTGCAAATTAGGGACAACACGCTTAACTTCATGATCCATACTAACATATATCATTGCAAGTTTTATTTTCTTGTGTCTTGGGCAGGTACAATCATCCAGATAAGTACTATAACTTTGGGGAAAAAATCATTTGACTTACAGGGAATATATTCCCAATTTTTACTCCACTTAGACTTGACCTCTACGGGATTCACTTCCATTTCTCTCCTAGGGTCATGAGGATTGCCTCCCTAGAGTGACCTAGTCACCCTTGAAGTGTGGGAGCTAAATCGAGGTGACATTGGGTGTAGGATTCCCAAGTTGTAGCACTTGCTTTGTGGTTGGGTTGGGTTTTTCCCAACATACAACTTGTGCTATAACTATGGCCCGCACTATGGTTCATGAGTTTTTCACCACATTAGATCATATAATATATTACTAATGATTCATTCAGAATTATGTGAAGATTAAATCCCCTTTGGAGAAGCTACTACACAAAGATACCAAGTACATTTGGACATAGGAATGTTAGGAAGCCTTGGATACTCTAAAAGAGAATCTAGTGACTGTGTTGATTTTAATTTGTCCCTAATGGTATAAGCTCTTTCATGTCTATGTAGATGCATCGTCCATTGCATTGGGAGTATTCCTTGTGTAGTAATGAAAAGGAAATATTGATCATACAATCTATTTTTCTATTTGCAAACTATCTGACATTGAAAAGAGTTATACAACTACTGAGCGTGAGGGCCTCGCCATGGTGTATTGCAGATTTTTTTCCATTACTTGTTGGGAACCCCCTTTAAATTATTGACTGGCCATTTTGCAATCAGTTATTTGGTCAAAATGCTAGTGTTCGGAGGGAGAATAGGGCGTTGGTTGTTTCTCTTCCATCAGTTCGAGTTTGAGGTAGTTTTCAAGCCAGGGAAATAAAATGTTGGACTAGAACATCTATCGTGGATTAAGCTTGGTGAAGCTAATCGAAGTCTCGATGATGAACTCCTCAATGTGTAACTCTTCCATGTAGAATTAATTCCCAATAAATTATCTGAGATCACTGAGTTCCTCGTGATAGGACATGCTCCAACAAGGTATACTTCAACCCAACACCATCAACTGGTGACCCGTAGCGCATACTATCAGTTGATTATCAAACAAATGTATAATTTGGGAGCTTATGGAATTATAAATAGGTGTGCCTTAGAAAATGAAAGCGGCCCCATTTTGTATGAAGCAAATGAGGGTATTGTAGGGGTACAAAATGTAGGTAATCCCACTGCACGAAAATTTCTGCATACAAGGGTTTGGTGGCCTTCACTTTTCACCAAGGCCAAGGAGTATTGTAAATGATGTAACATATGTCAAAGGATTAGAAAGAATTTTCTAAGAGATGAGATCCCTTTGTTTCTAGTTACAACATTAGAACTGTTTTAGAAATGGAAAATTGATTTTTTGGGGCCCATGAATCCTCCTGTGCATCAGACATGTGCACGCTACATCATTACAACCACTAAATATCTAATGAGATGGGCCGAAGTTGCACCAGTTAAGGATTTCATAGAAGAAATGATGACGTGGTTCATCTTTGAGAATGTAATTACCAAATTAGGTTGTCCAAACATATTGATGAGAGACCGACGATTGCATTTTCTGAAGGACATCATTCAGGAACTCATTCAGGAGTTCATGATCCATAACCAAAAGAGCACTCCCTATCATCCCCAAGCCACTAGTACATATTGTAAAAATTTCGACGTTCTATTTGTGGC
>ML854977.1:0-16537 GCA_009831015.1 Picea engelmannii | reverse complement strand
AAAAATGGAGGTACATTCCACAGTTGTTTGAGAACCAAACTTACACCATAACTGTGCTTAATTATATCTCTGTACATTCCTATCATCTACAAGGTTCTCTCTTTATAGAGAAGCAGTCGTTACAATCCAAGTTTGAAAATAACATCAAATATTTGCAAAATTATTACAATTGGATGATATATTGATTTTTAAGGGAACAATTTCATCCGCATGACATAAAGTGCATGAGTGATGAAATGTATCTTCATCTCCAACCAACAGAGAATGTTCAAACCAATAAAATTCCTTGGACTCATCAAGAACAATACCATTCAAACAACCAAGCCTGGGAATTTAGAACGAATACCACACATGCGCAACTGCATAACTCAGTACCGAATGCACATAATCATACAAATTGGTACCAAATGAGCATAACAATCGGTACCGGACGATCTCAACAATGAGTACCAGATGATTTTAGCAACGAGTATCGGACGATCTCAACAATGAGTATTGGACGATCTCAACAACTTCTACAGGACGATCTCAACAATAGGAATTGTTGTCATGAAGTCTACTTGAACCATCCAAAGTAATTAGAAATCTCTAAACATCAAATATTCAATCCTAATTATTAATAAATCACCATAAATTATGATTAATAATCAGTTACCTCATAGGTATGTAATAATTGTTAAAGGACATGTATGATGAGGAAAAAAGGAAGAAAGTGAATTGGTATTAGGAAAAATTGGTCAGGATATGGGAAACATAAGGTAATTGGAGGTGAAAAAAAGGAGGCTCAACATTTCCCCCATGCCTAACTCATTGCATGTTCTCATGCAAAACTGTTGAATGAGTCCTCAAAATTTCAAAACTATTGTTTATCCTCTACCTTTCTTGAACATTAACTGCCTGGTTTCAAGATATCCATCCCTGAAGCCTCATTTTTGAGTTCCCTCTTAATAACTCATGTATATTGTATTAGGTGTAAAACTTTGTTCAACTTGGCAGAGACCTCATCATGCTCATCATGTCTGCAGTTATTCTCCTTCAGCTGTGTGTTCTCTTTCTTGATATGCATATCCAACACCTTATACTCCTCTATTTCTTGCTTCAACTCTTCATTATGTTTTGTAATATTTTTAACTTTTAATCCCAACTGATGTTTTGTTAGAGAGTTGACAGGTTCATGTGATTCTTGCTCAATTATCTCTTCCCTGGATTCAACTTCTCTCCTTATTTCCTTTAGTGTTTTTGTCACTAATTCCTCTTCTTCACCAATAGTTTCCACATACATCTAGTCTTGTTCTGGTGAAGTTGGAATGTCCATTGGATCTTTTGCAAAAGAAGGGACATAAGAACTAGCCCCTTCTTAACTGTACTCCAAGTGGTTCTTTTTCCTAGACCTGGAACTTCCTCGGGTGTACTAACATGAACATAAATTTTCTCCTTAAACAATCTACTCTTCTTCATTTTAGGCTCAAAACGAGGAACTGGACTTTGCTTGTCTTGTGCCTTATTTATTTTTCCTCTAGAGGACTTAGGTGGGGAGACTGGCACTTGTTCTATTTTTTCACTCCTTATCTTTCTACCAGGGGGCTTGGATGTGGGAGCTGGAACTTGTTCCTATGGTGTACTCCTGGTCTTATTACTAGAGGATTGTACTATAGTACTCCCCTCATTGACTCTGAATTTTCTCTTAATTTTGAATCTCAATTCAGGGGTCTTTTTTGCTTCTCCACCCTTTTCTCTAATCACCTTAACAATTAATTCTGGAGTGTTCTCTGTAATTTCCCCAAACTACTCCTCGAATATTTCAAAAATTCATTATGGAATACTTTTTGTAATTTCCCTAGCGTGCTCATGAGGTACTTCAACAATTACCTCAGGGATAATGTCTGAAACCTCCCCATCATCACTCCCAGACCTCAGTTTCTTCCTCTTTTTCGCACTAATTTGTATTTTACTCTTCGTAGACATGTCAGGTCAAATTTTCTTGATGTTGGATGATTTTTCCACCATAGGTGCAGGTTGTTATTCTAAAAATATTGTCTTCCCTTTATCCAATTTACTTATAGATTGTGTTGAGCTAGGGCCAACATGATTGATTTTATTAATATATTTTTTCCTTTCTTTCTGTTGTCTCCCTTCTTCCTGTCTAACCCTTTACTATCTTCCCTTGTTACACTCCCTTCTACAGACTTAGAAATCTCTTGAGAAAAGTTTTTTGTTAGGAATTTCTTCCAACTACTGTCTCGTTTTCTTAATTCATAGACAACCAAGAGTTCCATCATCCCATGGTGGTAAATAATGGTTTCGGGTTTCTTGGATGCAGACTTAACCCCACTTACCATTTTTTTCAAACTCGTCCAAAGGAAATGGGGAAATTCTATGTGTGGGCCTCCTTCAAAATGCAATAAAATCCTTAAATGATAAAGAAAGGTTATTGCATACCTCCCTTTGCAAGTTAAAAATGTGTGTAAGCAGGCAAGCATTGTACAATATTCCTCTTTGATCCAGCCTCTGGAGATACCTTTCATCCAATCTAGGTCCAGGTGCTCGGGTTTCAATAATTTTTGATAGATTCTATTGTCCATGATGACGCCTTTGAAATACTTCTCTCTAGTGGAAGGTAACCCTGTCACCTATGTTATGGCGGCTTCAGTAATTGTTAGTTTTAGGTCCCCCAATTGGACGCACTATGGGCGAAGGAGCAAGATACCCCCTCATGATGCCCTCTAAATGTCTCTAAGAAGGGAACCCAACCATCCTTTTAAAAAATTTCTTTGCAACCTTGATACTCCATCGTTTCTCTGTACAGATGAAACACTGGTCCGTGCCTGTCAACCCCCATGCTAGCTTAAAGACGGGTTTTAGAACAAGTATGGGTAACAAAATTTAGGCGAGGGTTTGGTACTGGACGTAAAATTATGAGAACAGGGTGATGGAGGCAGAGTAACGAGATAGTATGAGAGAATAGAGTGGTGTATAACAAAAAAATGGTTAATTAATGCTCATCTAGATGGTGAAGCCATCCATAAGAGCATATATAATGAAAACGAGAAGACAATGGTCAATTCCTTGAAATTATAGAAAGGTAAGGGAGGAGTCCAAAATCATGCCAAAGGATCGTGTTCATGGATAAGGTGACGATCATACCCAGAAATAATGTCACATCCCATTCTTACCGATTTTCATAATGATTAAATGAATATGGATGATGTGACCATAATTCACCATTGGATAACATTCAATGTCATAAGTTTAAAACAATATGAGGTTATGGAGGAGGCCTAATCATAGTATTGACATCATACAAACGAGAATTTTTGACAAGATATGCCAAATCAAATGATCACTCCATAAAGAGATTTATATACATCATAAATGATTTTGAAAACAGGGGAAATCATGAAAACTTCGGAAAAATAATGATATGGAGGTTTAGTAACGCAAGACAATAAAGGAATATGAGGGTAACCATATTTATAATACAAAGATCATGTGATTCTTAATAAAAAGGAATAAACATTGAGTCCATAACTCTATTACCTGGAAAGCATTTGATCCATTAAAGAAATATCAAATGTAGAGCAATGTTACTCGAGTCCCCTCATCAATACCAGAGCACAAACTCAGTACCAGATCAACACAAAAAAATAGTTTAAGTACCGGACCAACATAAATAATTTTTCAGTACCGGACCAACACAGATAAATGTTTTTAGTACTAGAACAAAACAGAGAATTGGTTTAGTACCAGAGCAACACAGAGAGAATTTTCCAGTACCAGTTGAACTCAAAGAATTTTTCAGTACAGGATGAAACTTTGGCAAAGTACGTAGAATATTGTAGGCTTGTTCTTCATGTCTAAACATGTTCTGAGGGTCAAGATGAAGTAGAGGTTGGCAGTTACTAATGCTTTATGTGAATTTTTTCCTCTAAATGACCATGTTGAAAAGTTATAAACAACACACTTGTATAGGGGTGTTGAAAATGCAGCGAAAGTATCATAGAGTGAGGCAAAAGATCCAATTATTAGGCACCAAGATTTGTAACAAGAAGGCCACTGTAGTTGGACATCCTCCTATAGAGGTGCATAAACCTCCTCTTTTTGGAACCAGACAAACCACTACTTTTGTTGCCACTTCCATTTTATTGGAAACAAGAACCTAACTACTATTGTCCTATGGATTTTTCTTGAGCCCGGGCTAGTTAATGCTCACCGGTGTTTTCAATTTTTAGGAGTCTAAAAAACTTAATGAAAACTCTTTATATTGTCATGTGTATTTTTCTAGAGCACATATCAGTTAGTGTTTGCCAGTGTTTTCAATTTTTAGGAGTCTAAAAAACTTAAATAAAACTCCTTAGACTGTACTATGGATTTTTCTTGAGCCCGGATCAGTTAATGCTTGTTGGTGTTTTCAACTTTTAGGAGTCCAAAAAACTTAAATAAAACTCCATTAGGAACCTTTCCCATGATTAATCTACCAGGGTTGGGTAAAGGAATAAAATCACCTCTGGCAGATGTCCTCCTTATTTCTTATCTACATGAGAACACAATTAGCTTATGCCTTTGTTAGTAACACCAAAAATCATTATATAACAGACACCTATATACATATATGTACAAAGATAAATCAAATCACACAAAAACTTATAGTGGTGGTTCAACAGGAGGAGAACCCCTCTTGCCTACCAATTGCATTTCAGAATTCTGAAGAACTTGTTTGATAAAATCATCTTTAGATAGAGGATTGTGATAGAATTTAAATCGATTACCATTTAAAACAAAGGAGGTATGATATTCATCGATAGTCTTTATCTTCAATGAACCATTGTCATAAATTGTTTCTACTTCATAGGGTCCCAACCATCGAGTGGAAAATTTACCCTTGAAATTCTTGAACCTACTGTCATATAGAAGGGCCCAATCACCAGGATGAAAAGATTTCTTCTTGATATACTTGTCATGCCATTTAGTCCTTTGTTCTTGAATAAGTGTAGGCCTTTGCAGAGCATCTTGTCTAATTTCATTAAGTTCATTTAACTGTAGTATCCTCTATTTTTGGGCTTCATCCAAATCTGTTCCCAATTGCATAGCACTCCTGAAAGTTTTTACTTGAAATTCTATGGGAAGAAACACTTACTTCTCATATACTAATTCATAAGGTGTATGGCCTATTGTGTTTCTCCAAGTTGTTTTGTAGGCCCATAATGCTTCATGAAACCGATCTACCCAATCATTATGGTGTAACTCAATTGTCTTGGTAAGTATAGCCTCTATCACTTTGTTCGTTGATTCCACTTGTCTGTTTTCTTGGGGGTGATAAGGTGAGGATTTTCCATGTTTAATATGATATTGTTCAGTAATGGCTTTGACCGTATTGGGGGTAAATTGGGTTCCTTGGTCTTTCACTATTTCTCGATGCACACCAAAACGAGTAAATATGTCTTCAAATAGAAAATCAAAAACAGATTGTTCACTTGCAGAGTATAAAGCTTTAGCCTCTACCCATTTAGTCACGTAATGTTTACAAAATAGTATATACCTTCTTCTTCTAGACATGTGGTTGATAGGTCCCACAAATTCCAAATCCCATTTCTCAAAGGGTTCAATTACTACCTGATCTTGGAGAGGTATCTCATCACTTGCAGTTGGTTTCCCCATCCTATGACAATCATCACAAGTGGCCACATATTTCTTTGCATCCATGAAAATGGTTGGCCAATAGTAGCTTGATTGTAGTATTTTGTATGCTTTCCTCTTATCAACGAAATGGCCTCCACATGGGCCATCATGGCAAGCTTTGAAGATATCATACATCTCATCCTCCTGTACACATATTCTACTCATCAAATCAGGTCCTGTATGATATAGACAAACATCATGCCACATATAATTTGCACTTAGCTGAATAATCCTTTGTTTTTCTCGAAGGGACAAGTTCTGAGGTAATTTCTCTATTACAAGATAGTTAGCCACACCTGCATACCAAGGAATGTAAGTAGAAATATAAAACAAACTTTCATCTAGAAAATTGTCATCCATTGGTGCATTATCACCTGTGTGAATAAGTCTCGATAGGAAAACGACAACAAGGTTATCTTTTCCAGGTCTGTCAATGATAGTAATATTTAATTCTTGCAATAGTAGGAGCCATCTAGTAACTCTAGCATTTGTCACGGGCTTACTCATTAAAAATCTAATGGTTGAGTGGTCTGTGTGTACAAACACCTCATACCATGTTATGTAGTGTCTGAATTTATTAATGGCATGAACCATTGATAAGAATTCCTTTTAAGTGACAGTTTAATTCACTTTGGTAGGGGAGAGAGTTTTGTTGACAAGGTAGATAGCATAGGGGAGTTGATTTTCTCTTTGTCCTAGAAAAAATCCCAAAGCGGTATCTGAGGAATCAGTGCAGATATGAAAGGAAAGATATCAATTCGTTCCTCTTAACACAGGGGCACTGGAAAGATTTTTCTTTAAAATTTCAAAAGAAATCTAACATTTCTCATCCCAATGGAATTCAACTTCTTTTGTTGATAATTTAAACAGTGGGGCAACCAAGATTGTGAAATTTTGAATGAAGCTCCTATAATACCCATCATGCCCTAAGAAGATTCTAACTTCTTTTTGTGAGCTAGGGATCCTGATTTGAGAAATAATGTCAATATAAGCAATATCTACCCTTATTCTAGTACCGGAAATATGGTGACCCAAAACAATCCCTTCAGTGAGCATCAGCCTAGATTTTTCATGGCTGAGGAAAAGATGATTCTCTCTACACTTGATCAATACTTTATCTAAATTGTCTAATGCTTGATGGAAGTCATCCCCGTATACTTTGAATTCTTCCATATATAATTCTACACATTCATGGTTTAAATCATAGAAAATAGCTAGGACAACCCTCTGAAAGGTGGCAAGGGAAGTACACAAACCAAAGGGAATAACCCTATAAGCATAAGTACCCCATGAGAAAGTCTGTTAATCCCTAGAAAAATCCCCATGATATGTATAAAACTCCTTATTATGACCTAGATATTGAATTATTACATTTATAGTAGGTCGGCTAGAACCCTTCTTTGCACCCTTTTATTGTAATTGTAACCCCTTGTCTCCTATATATATCAAGGACATATAGTATTAGGATCATCTAATCTTATCTCATATTGTGTTCTGAAGTTTACATACTGTAAAGGAGAATTCCCCCTTGAAGTGGACTGAATTTTATTGATTTATTATCATTTTTAATGCGTTGGGTCATAACATTTAGTATTAGAGCTGAAGGTCTTGGGGTTTCGATGCTACATATGAGACACCTTGGAATTTTAGATATAAATTTTTTTATATGACATTTCAAAATAAAATCCTTGGAGGATATTTATTAGATGGATCAAGGTGCGTGGGGTTACAATTTCATATCCTGACGAGTTACACTTTCGGAGATATAGCTTATGTAAGACAGGGTTCTTGAATCATCCTGAATTTAGTCATCTCAGAATTTTCTCTATAAATATTTTAATGCCATGTTTCAGACCCTAAAATCCATATTATGTTCACAAAAATTTTCAAGGTATCTGTGATAACAATTTCAGCTTATGGGTCATCCTACATTTGTAGATACACCATGTGGAAGATATGGTATCTGGCTAGTCCTATTGACTAGTCTCAAACAAGTGTTCCGGGTAAAACATCCATAACTTATTCCTAGAGTATCCAAATTGAGTGAGACCAATTGCATTGGATAGTGGATAGTCTATAGTATCACGGGTACAAATTTCAGAATTGTATATTAATTATTTTGTGTGGGGCACTCTATACAAGTAATATCTCTTGGAAAGGCCAAAAATCAACAAGGTGTGGAGAAGTTACCATAACTTCCACTTGGCACATCCAATTTTGGTCAAACCTATAGCATTGGAGAAAAATAAATTCATATTACTATAGGTCTAAATTGAAGACTCAAAAGGGATAAAATTTTAGATATACACCAGAAGGAAGGTCAACCAAGAGGACAAAATCCAAATTAAGGTTTTTAAAGGTATGTAACTTACAATTGGTACAATTATTTTTGGAATATTTTTTTCAGGTGATTTGAAATTTGTGGTATATATAGAATAGAGTATTATTTTTATTACTCCATATGGGTTCCAAAAAGGCAACAACACCTATTAAACCTCCAGAATTCTCATCTATGGGTAAACAAGAAAATGAGGACATACAAAACATGTTGTCCAAATTGGAGGAACAAATTAAGAATGTGAGTGAAAGGTCTAATAATTGGGTAAACTCACAAAGAAAAAATCAAGTAATGGAAGGGAAGATGGTTGGCATGGAAAAGAATATGGAGGGTATATGAAACAAGATGGATGACATGGAAAATAAGATGGAAGAAAATAAGAATGACATAAAAAAAGAAATTCAAAATTGCATGAAGGAAATACAAAATATGTCTTCCCTGATATCTCAAGCTATAGATGGGAGATTCCATAAAGGAGACATACAAATGGAATGGACTCATGAAAAAAAAGGTATTATTCATGCTGAACAAATTGCCAATAATAATCCATTTAGTGAATCTAACTCTAATAATGGAGTTAATTATGGTGGGGGTCCTAAATTCAACTTTCCCAAAATTGAATTAAAGAAGTTTGATGGTACAGAGGTATTTACTTGGGTGAACCAAATAGAGAAATATTTTGAACTACATAATATTGTGGATGATAAGAAAAGGATTCACATAGAAACCTTGAACTTTGATATAAAACTATATCAATGGTATCAATGGATAGAGAAAAGGAAGACCCCTTTATATCACTAAACTTAGGGTTTATTTACAAGAGACTTATAAGGACAATATGGGAAATTTTGGGAACAAGACTACTTCAGTCAATTGACCTGAATCAAGCAGTTAGGTGATATTGATGAATATAATTCAGAATTCCTGGTACTGGCCACAAGGGTGGATAACCTAAGTGATGAACACTTGATGGAAGCTTACATCGGTGGATAAAAAGAATACATTAAACATGGACTTTTCTTAAGACAACCTACAAGTATTATGGAAGCTATGCAAAATGCTTGTCATATTCATGCAAAAAATAAGGCTACACACAAGTATAGAATTGGAGGAAGAGATCCTTTTGCAAGTCATAAGACAACCATATCTCAACCAATAAGGTTGACACCTCAGAAAATGGATGAAAAAAGATAAAAAGGACTATGTTTCAATTGTGATAGTAAGTACAGTAAAGGGCATAGATGTGGTGAGAAGAAATTATTATACAATTGTGAGGAGGAAGAAGATAGTGTAACTAAACCAACAAGGCTGACACCTCAACAAATGGATGAAAGAAAAGGAAAAGGACTATGTTTTAATTGTGACAACAAGTATAGTAAGGGGCATAAATGCGGTGAGAAGAAATTATTCTACATAGATTGTGAAGAGGAAGAAGATCAAGAATTCAAACCATCACAAGACCCAAATCTAGAAGAGACTACCCCAACAATATCTTGTCATGCTTTGGCCGACATCACTACTCCACAAATCC
This sequence comes from Picea engelmannii, assembly GCA_009831015.1. Taxonomy (NCBI): domain Eukaryota; kingdom Viridiplantae; phylum Streptophyta; class Pinopsida; order Pinales; family Pinaceae; genus Picea; species Picea engelmannii. The sequence goes on along the minus strand of ML854977.1, from coordinate 6,992 downwards.
TCAAGATGCAAGGATACATCAAAAAGAAAAAAGGTAACAATATTGATTGATTCAGGTAGCACCCATAATTTCATCAATTACAAATTATAAAAAGATCTCAATTGTTTTGTATATCCTGCACCAAAGTTTCAAGTAATGATTGTAGATGTAGGTACCATAAATTGCTCAGGGAAATTCCATAGTATTAAGCTCAACATGGGGGATTATTTTCTAGATAGCCCCATGATTTCCATCCAAATGGGGGGTGTTGTTGTTGTATTATGGATCCAATGGTTGCAATCACTCGAAATAGTAGCGTTTGATTTTCAATTTTTTTTTATGAGATTTTCCTCAAATGGCAAGGAAATCGAGCTTAGAGGTATCCAAGGGAAACCCTCTAAAGTGATAAGCTCTAATAACATGGAAACATTACTCAAAAAGGGACATCGAGGTGTAATTGCACAATTGTGCTCACTTGATGTTCAAACATCTATAGCCCCGGCTCCATTAGATCTCCAAATAATTATCAAAAATAATTCCAAGGTATTTGGTGAAATGCCTAAGGGTATTCCACCTATCTGAGACCATGACTATGCTATTCATTTGCAAACAGGAAGTGTTCCACCTAACATTAGACCTTACAGGTATCCATATGCATAGAAGAGTGAGATTGAATGCATGATCTAGGAAATGTTAGAGGCTAGCATAATTCAACATAGCCAAAGTTCTTTCTCTTCACAAGTGTTGTTGGTTACAAAAAATGACGGCTCATGGAATATGTGTCCAAATTATAGACAACTCAACAAAATGACCATCAAAGATAAGTTTCCTATCCCTATCATTGATGAATTATTAGTTGAATTACATGGAGAAAAATTCTTTACTAAGTTGGATCTTCGTTTAGGATATCATCAAATCAGAATGAGACAGGAAGACATTCCTAAAAAAACTTTTAGAACACATGAAGGTCATTATGAATTTTTGGTTATGCCATTTGGACTCACTAATGCACCATCAACATTTCAAAGATTAATGAATTCTATTTTTGTTCCCTTCCTTGGAAAATTTGTGTTAGTATTTTTTTATGACATACTAATATACAAAAAATCTTGGGAAGAGCATGTACAACATGTTTACAAAGTATTACAACTATTGGAAGAGAAACAACTTTATGCAAATCCTTCCAAGTGTGCCTTTAGGGTTCAAGAAGTGGAATATTTGGGTCATATTGTATCTCATGAAGGTGTAAAAGTGGACCCTAACAAAATTAAAGCTATAAAGGAATGACCAATTCCCAAAACCTTGAATAAAATTATATGATTCTTAGGATTGGCAGGTTATTACCGTAAGTTTATCAAGAACTATGGTCAAATAGCAACACCTCTAACAACATTATTAAAGACGGAATCATTTTCTTGGAAATAATAAGCAACCAAATCTTTTTAAAAACTTAAGGAGGCTATGTGTACAACTCCCGTCTTGACGACACCTAACTTCACAAAAACATTTATTTTGGAGTGTGATGCCTCAGGCCATGGAATTAGTGTAGTTTTAATATAGGAAGGAAGGCCCATTTCCTTTGAAAGCATAAAAATTAAAGGAAAAAACTTAGTCAAACCCATTTATGAAAAAAACAAATTGGACATAATACATGAAATTTAGAAATGGCGCCCCTACCTAATAGGAAGAAACTTCAAGGTCAAAACAGATCATGATAGTTTGAAGTACTTTTTGGAGCAATGATTATCTTTATAAGAGAAAAAAAAATGGGCTACAAATATGTTGGGTTATGACTTTGAAATTACATACCAAAAAGGAAAACATAATGTTGTGGTAGATGCCCTTTCCAGGAAAGAAGAAGAAACAGAAGGTTCACTATGTGTTATTTCTAGTCCGCAATTGGATTGGGTGGAAGAAACAAGGATATAATGGAATCAATATCAAGAGGTATGAAAGATCAATCAAAAACTACATGAATACCCCTGTTCAGTAGAAAAGTTTCTATGGAAGAATGATTTTCTATGGCATCATGATCGCCTATACTTATGTAAGAATTCCCAACTCAAACAAAATATCCTTCTAGAATTGCACACTTCTCCTATAGGGGGACATTCAAGATTCTTGAAAACATACCACGAGGTCAAGAGGGATTTTTTCTAGGAAGGTATTAAAATGATGTTCAAAATTTTGTCTCATAATTTCTGGTCTTCCAACCGAATAAGGGAGAGACGAACAAGACTCTAGGTCTCCTACAACCATTAGCTATACCAAGCCTTGGGAAGAAGTTTCCATGGATTTTCTTACAGGTTTACCAAAATCAGAAAGAAAGACCATCATCATGGTAGTAGTGGATCGACTAAAAAAGTATGCCCATTTTTTCTCTCTTTCTCATCCTTTTAAAGAAAGCACAATAGCAACAACATTCATGGAAACGGTTCAAAAACTACATGGAGTCCCCAAGATTATTGTAAGTGACAGAGACCCAATTTTCATAGGAAATTTTTGAATGAATTATTTTCTTGTTTTGGTACTCAATTGGCTCATAGTTCATCTCACCACCCTAAATATGGTGGGAAAACTGATATTGTGAATAAATGTCTATAAGGATATCTTCATTTTTTTGCATCCAATAAATAGACACAATGGCTCAAGTGGTTTCCCTTAGCAGAATGGTGGTACAACACATCCTTCCATACTTCATAAAAAATGTCCCCATTTCTGGCATTTTATGGATATCATCCTCCATCCATCAAATCACCCTTGAAAAGGAATACAAAGGTTCAAGCAGTGGAGGAACACATAGGGAACCAACAAGAGGTCCTAAAATTGTTGAAGGACAACTTGGTTATGGCACAAAATAGGATGAAACATCAATAAGATCAACATCACAGGGAAAGAGAATTTGAAGTGGGGGATTGGGTATTTCTAAGGCTACAACCATACAAAAAATTTCCCTAAAGCAACAAAATAAGGACTATAAACTAGCACGGTGCACCCAAATATTATGGCCCCTATAAGGTTTTGCAAAGGATTGGAAGTATGGCTTACAAATTGGAGTTGCCTCCATCTTCACGTGTGCATCCAGTATTCCATGTTTCTTGCTTAAAGAAGGTAATCAAAAATAGGATCCCAGTAAAAACAAGTTTACCAGAGCTCAATGAAGAAGGGAAAATCATACTAGATCCAAAAACAATCCTTGAAAAAAGAATTAAGAAGCTGAGAAATCGAGCAATTAAAGAATACCTCGTCAAATGGAAGAACCTACTAATGGAAGAGGCAACATGGGAAGATGAGTTATTCATGCATAAGAATCCTTGGTTAGACAAGTGTTGAGGAAAACACTTTTTGAAGGGAACGAGCATGCTAATCCCTAGACAAATCCCCATGATATATATAAAACCCCTTATTATGCCCTAGATATTGAATTATTACATTACTAGTAGATCAGCTAGAACCCTTCTTTACACCCTTTCATAGTAATTGTAACCCCTTGTCTCCTATATATATCAATCATATCTAGTATTAGGACCTTCTTATCTTATATCAAATTGTGTTATGAAGTTTATATACTGTAAAGGAGGTTTCCCCCTCGAAGTGGACTGAATTCTATTGATTTCTTATATTTTTAAGTTGTTGGGTCATAACAAAGTGAATGTGGTTTTCTCTTGATCTTTAGGGGAAATTTGGATCTGATTATACCCACTAAACCCATGTAAGAAAGAAAAGTACCTCTTCCTAGACAAGGTGTCCAAGACCTGGTCTATGAAAGGTAAGGGAAAATAATCTCTATAGGTATCCTTTTTCATCTCCCTGAAGTCCTTACAAATTCTCCATTTTCCATTCTTCTTAGGGACAATAACTAATGGGGATACCCACTTCCTATCCAAAATAAGATAACTAAAATTGACATGTAGGAGTGTTTGGAGCTCTTCTTTCACTATGTCTTTTAAGGATGGGTTCATTCTTCTTTGGGTCTTCCTAACAGGTCTGATTTGATCATTGGTGTAAATATGGTGTATATAGGTATTAGGGTGAATTCCTTTCATATCATATTAATCCCATGCAAAAGCATCGGACTGTCCTTGAATCATTTGGATCAATTTTTGTTGTTGATATGATTTCATGCTAGAATTTATATATAGGGACTTTCCGGGACTGATTTCAACAGTCTGAATGACTGACTCCTCTTCTCCACTTATTGATGATATAGTGAATAATGTATAAGTGGAGGGATGCCAAACCTCCTGAAATTCAGGGCTGAAAATATGTGTGAATTCTGGAAAAGATTGAGGATATTCAATGCATTATGTATTGCCTAGAAATAGGCTTCAAATATGTTCTTCAGTTTTTTCTTGAACTCCCTTTGCTTGCTCAAGTGTTAACAGGAGTTGAGCACAATTCTCCTCCCCATAAGGATTCTCCATCCATACAATAACTTTAGTGGTTGGTTGTGCAGGAGGAAAGAGAACAAGTTTCTAACTGTGGGTTCCATTAGAAATTGTCATCTCCCCAGATCAACAACTAATAAATGCATTAGCAGTGGCCAACCAAGGTCGACCAAGCACAATTGGATGTCCTGGTTTGGAGGATTTTGAATGAATTACCAATAATTCCATTGGATACTCCCAAGAAGCTAAGGTAATTGTTATATCATCTAGGCTTCCTGCTGGGATGATCATTGATTTCCATACCAATTCCAACAAGGTTTGTGTTGTCCTTAACTTATTTAGTTGCAGCGTATGCATAGTGTCAACAATCATAACATTTGTTGTTTCTCCTATATCAATAAGTGTATTTGAAAAATAAATACCATTAATTTCTACAGTCACCAATGGGTTTCCTCGATCATTATATTTGGATGGCATTTCTGATATAAATTATGATAGTTGTCCAACCACTTGTATAATAGGAGTTTCCTTCCTCTTAATTCCAAGATTTTTGATGCAAAGATCCCTTATAATTTTAGCATAGATAGGAATATCTTTAATGGCTTGGAGTAGGGGAATATTTACACATATATTCCTTAGTTCAGCTTCTAAGTCATGTCCTAGAGGTACCTCAGGTTTCTTCATAAGTAACCTTTCTTGATAGGGTTGAGAATTAGTTTCCTGAGGTATTTCTGATGGTTGAGGAGTGGGAGGAGGAATTTCCTCTTGCACATGGATGTCTTCTTCTTCACTAGGTTGGTCACCTATGTTTTCTTCTTCTCGAATAACCACTGTAGAATTTGGTTTATTCAAGACTTTCCCAGATCTCAATTGAATTTCGTTTAATGAAGTAGGATTTATTACATAAGTTGGGAAAGTCTGTACTTCAAGATTCTATACAGGTTGAGTAGGTCTATTGTTCAGATTAGGGATGGGTTGTGCATGAATAGAGGTAGGTCGAGGGGGGTTTGGATTAGGTGAAAATTTCATTTGTTGTTGCTGATTTGGGTTCAAAGGAAAGATGAGTTGTTGTTGCAGCTGGGAAGGTGGAAGTAAAGTAGGTGTATTAAATCCTGGCAACAACTGAGAGATATTTGAAGGATATTGTGGGTAAGTAGGAAGAGTTGGTGGTTGAAAAGGAACATTCCCATATGCAAGGCCCCTCCATCCTTATTGTCAAGGTTGGACTTCTGGTTGTTGATGTGTCCATTGAGAATAATGCATTGGAGGAATCCATTGTTGTTGTGAGTATTGTGTGGTAGGATAGTAAAACATACTAGGATTTTGTTGTCTTCATGCTCTCTTGGGGGGATATGATGTTTCCTGAGGTTCTCCCCCTCCTTTTAAAATGGATTTTAGTCCAGGTAAATAAGTTCACTCATTGGTAGGGTGATATTTTGTACAAAGCCCACAGATTTCAATAACATTAATAAGACATTCCTTTTCAGGGTGATTCTTCCTACACCGAGGACAAAAAATTGCTAAAGTAGCATTTTTTTCTTCTTGTTTCTTTTTTACCTTCATAGTGTCTATTTGGATGATGATTGTGTTTAGGATGTTTGTTTTGAATTTTTCAAGAAGATTCCCTATTTCTATCCTTGTAACACCTCCTGGAGTAGGTTTGTTAGTTCTGCATATAGGATCCCCTACACTTTTTCCTGTTTTGGCTTGCCTGCAAGAGTACCTTTTACAATACTCCACAATGTCTACAAATGGATTCTAATATACATCCATAGAACTCATGAGGTTTAGTACCTCAATACAATCATCCATTATACCTTTTAGGAATATGGTCCTAATTGTGGTTATGTCCAAGGAAAATTGTTTTGTCTTTTGATAGTTATATAGGAACCTTTCTAAGTAATCTTCCAAACTTTCCTCCTCAGAATGTTGCATTTTAAATATGTCATTCCTAGCATCTCTAGGTCTGTAATAGTCTTGATATTTCTAGAGGAAGGTTTCCTTCATACCATCCTAAGATAATATAGTGTGTTCTCCTAAGATCATAGACCATCTTAATGTTGATTCTTTAAGTGTGGCTAGAAAGAGTTTTAGTTTTTGTGCAATATCAGTGTAATTATAACTCCTACTCAGTATATCAAATTCAAACAAAAATGAATCAGGATCTTCTATTGACATACCATGGAAGTGAGGTAGTGATGAAAGAAAAATATTTTTCATAGCAACATCTCTGGTAATGTCCAATATTGGGAATCCAAATGTCTCTATTGCATTGTTTGCATTTCCCTCCTCATCTGCCATATCTCCAAATAGCACATTATAGGTTGCAGGTGATGTTTCCCCACTAAGTGATGGTTCAACCACTAGGTTGGTTGGGATATACAATTGTTTCAATACTTTATGTCTTCCTCCAATAGAATATTCAACATCTTCTAGCACTACCTTTGTCTATTTTCCAGCTCTTCCTTCTGATTGGGTCACCCTTGCTTCCCGTCCTGCTTGTTGTAATATGTTTTCAATATGAACAATAGCTTCATATTTAGGACCTTTGGTTGTAGTTTCAATTACTGCCTTTGAACACTCCCCTCTTAATATTTTTCCTATACAAACATTAGTTGAGTTAGT
>ML854976.1:47794-61378 GCA_009831015.1 Picea engelmannii | reverse complement strand
TTTCACCATAAGGGGACCACTTTGGAGTTCATCCATTTGTTTACCTTTGCATCGATTGGTTTCCACTTGGACATATAACATTCTCATCAAGGGAATCATATCAATCAATTACTTGACATCAACCAATGACTTCAATCAAACCAAACCATTTACATCAATGACATATGATCCAACAATCTCCCAAGTAATCAAACCATTGGCATCAATGACAACATGATCCAACAATTGTATGGTTGTTGTGTAGTATTATATTGTTGTTGCTCAGTGGTGTATGGCACTGTGGCTTGATTGAACTATGGAATTTCTTTCCCAGTCATCATTTCATCTTGTACCCTATATGCATTTGATGCCCTTTCTCACATCAGCTCCATAGTCCTACAATCTTTATCGTCATGGCCCACTGACTTGCAAAAGGTGCAATATGAAGTCTTTGGAACTGTCTGGTATTTCTGAATCATCGTATAGTGATATGGGTCGTGACCTAATTTATTTCATATTTCACACCATAATCCTCCCGTTGGTAATGGATTCAACATTCCTGCTACCATATACTGCGTGAATGTTGGACATTCGTTCTTGTGGTGTCCTTTCATCCTACACGTGGTACAAAAAACTACTTCTCATTTGTCCTTGTTCTTATTCTGGTTTAGTTGGAACGTGAGATTCTTTAAATCCTCCTTCAGTTCTTCAATATCTGGGTCTGTTTGTCGGTACTGGTTCTTCCAGTTGTAAGGCTTCCTGCAGAGCCTTTGTTTGTGTTTGAATTTTTTGTTATCGTAAAGGGTATTTTAAGTGTGGGAGTAGTGAATTGACAAACAGGTTTCGATGTTTCATATTAGTCATGAGGTATTTTAACTTTCCCTTCAGTTGCTTGAATCTCTGGTCAATCTCCCATACAAGCTCTCTTGGTTTCTGTCTTATTTCGATCATCTCGTTCATGTACTGATCCTCTGAACTCGGCTTCTGGAAATCATTAATCAACAACTTATTAATGTCTGCCAGTGTCCTTGTCGTTCCAGGGGAATTTTTTGTGTCTAGACTCATGTACCAGTCTAGTGCACGGTCTCTTAGCATAATAGCTAGTTGCACAAGTTTGGTATCTTCATCAGTGATCTATTTCTCTTCCCAGATATTTGCACAAATGAACAAGTGCTTCTCAGGATCTTCTGCTACTTCTCCCCAAAATTCTGGTAACCTGATGGTAGGATCATGTCTTTCCATTCAGAATACTGAACTACTACCTCCTCCACGCGGTGTAGATACTTGACTAGTGTTGCCTGAAATGGATCCTCTAGTCGTTGTTCCTAGTGTAGATGTACTTCTTGCTGTTGGAATTCTTCCGAACTGTGGTTGTCTAAATGGTGGTGTTCTCTTTGGTGTATTAGTCATGCATGGGTTTATGGGTTCCACACTGACATTAATATGGATAGGATGGTTTCCTTCTCCTCCCATTCCTGGACCTCTCGTTTTCCTCTCATATGTTGCGCACAGGATTTCCTCAATCTGCTCCACAACCTAAGGATCCTCTACCTCTTCCTCATCACTCACCAAGATTTTCCTCATGGCTATGTCTCTCTTCTTGGTATTCACCTTGCATTGGTAGGGCACTCCACTACGTGTCTTTCTTGTTGATGCCAAGATCCACTTGATCTTGTGATCATCCATCACAATCGAGTCCAAGGGATCCTCTTCCTTCTTTCCTTTATCATTCCCTCCTTCCATTTATCCTCACACTTTCAGTGATTCCCCCCTTCCCCCATGCACGCAGGGAAGTTTAGTTGTCTGATTCCATTGTCATTACCCCTTTGTTATATAACAATATATTAATAGAAGTATACAGATATTGAATGTACCTTCCTCAAGGTCCGTGTAGAAATTGTTTCTCTGTTGCACTATATGACTTCGTTGTGTCCATGAAAAACTCTGTTATGAAGCCTGCCACAATACTGTCAATCCAAAAGTCCATTGCACAGGGTGAATTTTTTGTTCACCTTCTATAACTGCCCAATCTATATCAGGGTCTAATATAGCTGTCGAATCTGGTTCATCACGTGGTTATCTCTCAACCTTAGTATCCACTCTTGGAGTAGATGTGGAAAATCACAGAAAAAGACTTCGTCGAAATCAGTGAACATGTGTTTGTTCAGATATTTGCGAGGTGTGATTCTAGGGTTTCTATTGTATTTTTGTGCAAACTCTAGCTCTTTGGTTCTTAGCCAAGCTTTGATTTCTGCTTTTGTGGGGTTCTAAGGTCTCAACATCCCCTTCTAATGGCTCATTTCTCTCTTCTTTTCTTTGCTTACTTCCCTCTCCTCCTATCTCATCTTCTCAATCCTCCTATGTTCCTTCCAATTGCAATGAAACCATTTGTTGGTTATTACTTGCTAGCTCTACTCTATCACCAGAGTTATTGACCCAAGTTTCATGTCTTTAAGGGTTTCCAACAAAAGCCTCTAAAACTATCGGCCCTCCTGGTAAACCATAAGGCAACGCAACATGCAGAATGCATCGTGCAATCTCACCAAAGATAGATTTAATGGGTGGGTGTAAGAATCATGTGTTTACAACCTAGGATTGAGCACAAGATATGTGATCTATATTCCAGACCATTTATTATAACTTGTGATTGCAACCTACTGTTATTCATGACTTATTCCCTCAATATCGCAACAGTAATTAATCAAGCAATGTAACAACTCATTCATTCATCAAGCATAAAAAATAACTACTAAAAAGGAAATAAAGTTATGCATGTATTCATCCCATTACACAGATGTTACCGTTGTTCACCCCCTCCCAGGGCTATGTCCACAAAGATTTGGCTATTATCTCTTTTATTATGGTAGTTCTTCATATTCGGTGTTGTGCGCTTACAATTCTCCTCTGATGGGTAAGATCTATATGAGGTGAACTAGATCACACCAGGCTCCTCAGCCTATGGTCTAATCCTTGGATCTTCCTTCTCTCCTACCCTCTAGCTCAACATCTTACAAAAATGGTTCATAATCATATTACATATCACATTAATCCATACATGTCTAAGATGGAACAATACAAAACTGAACTCACAAGAAGGAACCCGCTATGATACCTACGTATCTATATTAATATATTTTAGGCTCTTCATCCATTTACAATATATTACCAAAACCCTAACCCTACTGACGTTAGGTCTTCCTCCGATGCATGCATTTTGTTCATCCTTCCAGTTGTCGCTTTCCTTGTGCACACCTTCTTGAATGCATGTGTTGTGTTTTCCTCCAGCTGTTATTTTAGTTTATGCATGCTTTCTTTCCCCATGATCCTTCTTGTTTCCACTTCAGCCTGCTGCCAACAAGAGACCAAATCTACAAAGGAGAATGTGGAGAATTTTTCTTTGGTTCTATTGAGGATATAGTAGAAGTGAATAAAATCACCTCTATGGGTTCATGAACTACTAGAATGTCTTCAAAACAAGTTTATAAATAGGGTTGCATAGAATTTCAGTGATTGAGTGAGCAATCACAACAGGCCCCCTTCCTTGGTGGATTGAAGACCGGTTTCCAAGTTCTTGTGGGAAAAGGAGAGTAACCTTTGTCCCTGGTTGATTGTTGAGAAAAATAAGAAATTTCTCTCATGGTATCCTATTCTAGCTAAGGGGCGGCCAACTGTAGAGACAAAGGAGAAACCATGCCTATGGTTGGGTGGAAAGTGGTACACCCTTTAGCAGTTGCCAATATTTTTCCAATTTCAAATAAGTATTTTGTGGTGAAATTCTATAATTAATTGAACATGTGTTCTAAGATTTTTGTTTGTGATTATGAATACTAATACAGGGCTAACTGGGTAATTTATAACCAAATTATGAGAACATTACATCTGAAATTTTATTTTGGTGGAAAACCTCACTTAATGATTGTCTGTGTTTTAGAGAGGTTGTTGTGAGTAACTGTCTAAGACCTTGATTAAGGATATAAAGTTTACTGAGTAATCTTGCAATCTACTTTGTTTATTAGTAGGGAAAAAACTGAACCATTGAAGTCTTCACAGAACATATGAAAGTGGAAAAGGTATGAATTTATTTTATTATGAATCTCCTCCCCGGTTTACTAAAATTCATAGGACAGAGTTGGGATATACTTGGATCCATAGTTTCAAATCAGTTGGTCTATGCTAAAATTCCATGGATGTTTAATCCATGGGAGCCTTGATATATATAACTTGAGGTTACCTCCATGCCCAGATTTTACTACAGAACTTTAATTGTTAATAAATATGATTTTGTTTAACAAATCGATACCATGGAAGGTATGGATGATTTTCTAGTACAAGGGTTGTATTCTGGGAATCCACCTTCAAAACCAAGTCTTTTATACCTAGGAAAAAGTTTTTATTGGGAAAAACCTAAGCCATAAATCATTTACTACCCGTTCGAAATCAACAATACTCAGTACGGTCAAATGATCACTATCAAATATTATCAAGTCCCAGAGTATCAAAAGGTCTCTTGCAAATGGCTTCATCCAAAAATATGATACTTGACACCCAATAGGGAAAATTCCCCAGGGAATTGGAAAGGGATGTGCACAAGGATAAGAGTTTTCTGGGGCCAACATATATATTAGTTTCTAAGGGAAAAAAAAAGCATAAATTTTATTCATATAGAGAAAATTTACATTCTAAGGAATGCATGAGAATTCAAGCATTTTGTTTGGATAGCCTCTATCAACAAACCATTCTATCTTAAGCAAGCCAGGAGAACCCAACATCTAAATAATAACCATAAGAGCATGGTGAAACAAAGAAATCCCTACCTAGAAAAAAGAGGGATCGAAATAATCCCATCACATAACCACAAGTGCAAACCCAAGAGACAAATTGAAAACCTCATCGAGAGAAAGCATCGAAAAAAACCCCCAAATAAGTCATCAGAAGTTGTATGGACAAAGTCAGAGCGACATACAACCTCCCAGTGATAAGGAGGGAAAAAAACCGCAAAATACAGAATGAAAAATTGAACCCAACACCAACTCCTTAGAAACAACAAGATGAGGCTCTGAGTATACATCAAACCCCGAACGAACTGACACCAAAAAGGGGAAAAACAAAAGGAGTCAAAGGTTGCAGAGGAGAATCCACTCCAAAATAAAAACACCAGTAGTGATATAATTGGTGGCCTGAAAAACCAAAACACTAGCATAAGCACAAACAAGGTAGAGGGAGAGGGCATGAGACACCATGGAAATCCATGTCCACTCTCCCCAAATCCCCATCACCAACAACAACACTAACAAAGATATGAGTTACCCATAGATATACTAAGGAATAGAGCCACTAGGAAATATCCACAAAGAACCTCATCCATCAAGGATAAAGGATAAATGGATCCCAAGAGAAAGTTCAAGTGAGGCCGAGACACCACCAAGGGATCGATGCAAAAAGAACCAGCTCCCAACGATAGCAACTAGCACTTTTAGAACACTTGGGCCACAAAAGGTGGTAGCTAGGGTTTCCCATGTGCCCCACATCATCGCTCCTGACCTAATCGAAATATGGAAAGCATGAATCACAAATCCGATAGTAAAAAAACTTAGATCTGTCATACCGAGGATCTCCAATGAACTCGACACAATCTCCCTGCACCAAATTTAGTCTGCGACTGAGTACATAGCAATATGTGGCCAGGGTAAACCCTAGTTGTATCCCTATCAAAGCTCCATCATCAACAAAGGATTTTATTTTATTTGACTAATATCATATATATATATATGTTCACATAGGATCCCCATCAAGTTCCCAGTGTGTTGGGGGATCCTTGTGGTAACAAAATGTAAAATCCTAATATGCCAACATTTGGGGAACAAGGTTCCAACCCTTGGTTCCACACCCTTGTTGTATACCAGCTAGAGAGAGAAGTTATGTCATATGAATGTGGAATGCCAACGTGGCAGTCAATGTACTTCAGGAAGATATGTGGAAACATTTGACTTATTGGCAGGTATTACATGGGCCATAATGGACCTAAGTCCTTTATTTATCACCCTGATCTTTTGACCATTAGATCCACGAGTTAAGGGATCTCTATTGTTGATATTGTAGTGGGCTCAGGTTGAGATACTAGGATATCGGGAATCGGGGGTGAGTGGTGTTGGAATCAACGATGGGGGGACTTATGCCCTGGTAGCTCAGTACCTAGATAGGCATGGTTCTCGACAAAAGGTTCTATCCTTTTTGTGTAAGTTTATTCTTAGAGGAAATGACTTCATCGAATCCAATATCCAGTGTCCAGGTGTCAACACCTAGAGAGATAAATGACATATCACGTGATGACGTGTACCTTCATGTTAGTCCACATGGAAGATCCATGTGTCATACAATGGTTGTGTCATGTTTCATAGTGAATTGGAATTTTTGGACAAATATCCATGGGAAAAATAAGTTCCATGTGTTGGGTGGTATGGTGCCACATGCTAGGCCAAGCATTTTAGAATATGATAGAATGTGCTCATTTTACCATTGACAATATCACTATTGTCACCCAACCATAGGCCTAAGCCACCCTCCAAGCACCTTGACCTTGACAGAGAGAAGAATCTTGGTAGCAATACAATAGCCTAGCAAGGCTAATGCACCAAGAAATAAGTAACCAAAGTCGATCAGATAATCCAACCTAAAACTGACGCAACACCTTTCCCAAGACTTGCGCACAAGAATGCCAAAATATAGTGTGCAGAAGTGGCTTCTGCAATTCTGAGAGTGTGTCAAATGAGAGACTGGCACCCTGTATTTATATTGTTTCTAGTAGACTTGCCTGGGCCGACTTCTCTCTCTGGGTACTAATTAATTCATATTAATTATCTCTCTTCAGCCGACATCTCATCTAGGGTTACTTTCATTTCTTTTCTTTCTTCTAGAACGTTCTAATCTCATCAAATGTCACAATAGAGGTCCATACCTCCTGAAACTACCATAATATCAACACTCCCTCCTATATAGGGAGGTATAACTGATAATGTCTTGAGCAAAAACTGACCATTCAGCTGGTAGTATCATGAGCACCGTCATTATTATCCAACTGGATAACCTCCATGACAACTGGTACAATATCAATTTATAGAACACAACTGTGTCTATCCATGATTGTACACAACTACTCAAACCGTGACACATAGTAAAACAAAATGGACCATATCCACCACAGTATCATATCTCTATTTTTTGGAGACAAGCAGTCTCCATAAGAATCATCTGATATCACCCTGCACAGAAAATATTGTTAAAATAAATTGAATCATCTAGGCCAATATTTCACTTACATCTGTGAGATCTGAAAGAATATCTTCCCTCAGAGTAGAACATCAATGATGGGCTATCTGGCTTATTCTTCTCAAACAAGGAAAAATGATTGTTCTGATTTCTAAGCCTGGACCATTCCTATGACACTAAACAAAGTGTAACCTAGAGAGAATGAATCTTCCCTAAGGAATGCCTATCCTTGATTGTTGAGCCTAGACCATTCCCCAGCTTGGGCCATTCCTCCAGCACTAAACATAGTGCAACCTGGAGAGAATGAATCCATCCTAAGGAATGATTGTCCGGACCATTTCTCTTGTTAACCACAAGAGGAAAACACTGTCCTATACCAACCTCCAAAACAGACCTTTCCTCATGTTAACCACAATGATAAATCTTTGTTCGGCGAGGTGGGTCAGTCTTCTTGAGTAACCCTCAAGAATAGAGACTGCCCTAGACCACTCCCCATGTTAACGACAATGGGAATTCGTTGTCTATGGTAAATCAACAATCTGGACCATTTTTTGAACTGGAAAATGTTTGTCCGTCAGAAATCTCAATCCACTTTCCAAACAGGAAAGAATCTACCCAAGATGGACTATTTTTCAATCTTGAAAATGAATGTCCTCAATAATATTTTAGTGCTCCCTCCTGTTAGGCGGAAATATTGTCGTTTAATTATGTTGTAGTATTTTCCCAACCATTTAATTTGTCAATCCAAGGTTCATAGGCTTACGAAGAACACACACTATATATGCATGACTGAAGTAGAAGTAATCTAATCTAAATTGCTGAAATGAAACTAATCTAGTAAAGCAGGAAATTGCATAAAGGAAAAGCAATACAACATGTGAAGAGTTAACGACAAATAACATATGTGAGCTTGTACAATAAAGCTATCTTGAATTACATAACAATAATCAGATGACAATCATGAAAGCATAACAATGAAAGAATATGAATCAAAGCTAAGAATCATTTTCTCTTTTGAATCCTAATGACTGCTCTAATTCTAATTACATCCTAATTGAATTCTCATGAAGAGAGAGCACGCTCTTTTATACATGAGAGCCTTGAAGATTAGATAACCATCTCATTATTACAGATCCACTATTCTCTAAACCTATTTTCCATTATTACAAAATATAATCCCTTTAAATCCTCACACATATCTCTCATATATCTTAGATAAGATATTCCAACCAAATCTCCATGATCTTCTTCTTTGGAATGGTCTTGAATTATCTTCTCAAATATTGAAATGGCGGAGGAAGCATTCGAGAAGTCCTTTGAATTAATCCTTCACATATTCCTACACATTACAAAGTTCACACATATTTGAGATATATATGAAAACATGTTGATTTTATAACATTTAACCACAAATTCTTTTTAAATACTAAAATGAATAAAGTGGATAACAATAAGGTGAAACCGATGTGTTGTAAAAAAACCTACTCCCTTGAAGTCCCCTAGGTGTAGGACAGTCGGTGACGGAGTGTGTTGTTAAGCCACTCCGTGATGTTAAAGTCACCGGTTCGAAACCTGCGGGGACAAAAAATCCAACCATGTTAAGGGTTGGTGTGGCTCAGGCCGGGTGTGATCCCTGGGTAATTTTGACAACTTAGATGCCCCTGAGTTGCAGTTTCTCAAGCCACAGGTTAATCGCGTAGCCAACAGGTCCCGCACAAATTAACAAAAAAAAAAAACAATAAGGTGAAACCCAAGTATATTTATGGAAATGATATCATGAAAGGTTAATGGGGCGATGGAATGTGAAGAAGGATGACGGGAAAGGTGGATGAGAGTAGGACATTTCTAAGCCCCAACATACCCCCCAACTTAACTTGTTTCATGTCCTCATGCAACCATACATGGATCTTCTTAAGAAATTTTGGGATCTGAATGTTGGCTTTGAGTGATGATAATGACTATTTTCCAGGATGGGATTTACATGAGTAACAACTGACATTTTCCATATGGTTGGTTCTTGTGTGACAACCATGAATATAAAGAATGTTGGTTCTTTTTTTAACAACATTCATTTTTTTACTTGTTCTCTTGTTGTTATGATAATAATTTACCCATATTAGTTTCCAGTAACAACTGATATTTTCTTATGGTTGTTTCTTGTGTGACAACCATGAATATAAAAAATGTTGGTTCTTGTGTTAACAACATTCATTTCGTTATTTGTTCTCTTGCTGTTATGATACTAATTTGCCCATATTTTTACTGGAAAATGTATGCTATCAATGTGCATAAGGAAAACATCACTGAGTATGAGAAAGCCCTTTTTTGTTTTTGTATATGTGTGAATCATGCCAATATGTGTATCAATGCTTATGAAGTAAAGTGCAACAAAGTATTGTTGGAAAAGAAATGTTCATAATTGGTAAATGAGACAAAAAAATGGAATGATGGTCATGGAAAAATGGAGTGATGATAGTGAATAAGGTCTCCTACCCCCAACTTAACTTGTTGCATGTCCTCATGCAACGTGGCATAAGTCGTAGAAGTGAAAAGGAAAGGGAAATGGATCAGGGAATTTTCCAAATTATTCATTGCGAGCAGTTGAGGAATTACATGATTAAAGTTTAGAAAATAACATACCTCCACTTACCCAAAATGGTGATGAACTATGCAATAGGAATATAGCTGATGTGATTGCTAGATCATGGAAGATGTCACTGTTGTAGGATCATGTGGAAAGTGACTGCTGCTGGAGCGACGACTGTTGTCTGTTGAATCAGAGAATGTGAAAATTGTTGCTGAATGAATCATGGAAAAGAGAAAGTATGAAAGTGGAATTGTAGTACTCTCAAATAGCAGTAGTCATGTTGCTGTAATTGTTGATAGTGTCATGAAAAGTGTATAGTCTTCACCTACTGCGAAACTTGATGGTACAATTCTAATCATGCGAATGAATGTATCGATGTCGAGCATGAAAATAAGTCATTGGATTACTGACCAATGATGAATGTCATTAACCAATGCGAGGAAACTCACCATTGATGTCAATGACTGCCAAGGTACCTGAGTACATCTAGAGAAGTGTGAATGAATGAGCTGATGTCGAGCCACTTGCAAGATTTGACGATCAAGGGACATTGATATATTCCCATGATTGTCAACGAGATAACTTGCCATTAAGGCATGCAAGCCTCTAGGTACTCAAAATGGACTCTAGTCTATATCCCAGATAAGGTGTTGAAGTCGATGGGGCAAGACTATTGAAATATGGGCCTTAAGGAATCCCACATCAGTCAACGCGAGTTTGTATAAAAATATTTGGTAGGACTATATGAAATATCTCAGCAACAACAGTGCTTATGGAAAGGAAATGTAATCATGGAAATGGAATTTATTTTATTCAAGAGGCAAACTGGAATGGAAAAAGAAGGAAAAAGTGAACTGAAAAAGATAAAGGAATGTATGCAACTCAGAAAGGAATAGGCATGGCTTCAACACAACATGACTAATTAGCTTTGAAGGAGAAATGGGATAGTGTCATAGCATGAAATTTGGGAAAATGTGGAAATAATAGTGTATCATAGCATGGTGTATCAGCATGGTCGTTGTGTAACAACAAACATCAAGATGCGCAAAAAATTTATGTTTAACAACAAAATGTTGTTGTGTATCAGCGAAATGTTTCTGTGTAACAACAAACGTCATGATGTTTCTGATGAGTAACAACTCCTTCAAGCTGTCTAGTAAACATGTTTTTCTGAAATGTTGTGATTCTTGAAGATCATTGTGGCATGGAAAACGAGCGTCATGTTCCTGCAATCAGTCTTTAGTATTAATCCTGCAATCAAAACTTCGTGAGAGCATCGCAAAACATAAAATGCAAAATGCGAGCTAATTGAGATAGAAAATAAATGCAAGTATACTTGTTGTCGGCACTTATTTGTTTCGTTATTAATGGATGCCAAAGTGACTTAAGAAAAACAAATGAATGTTAAACATGAAAACATGTATTTTTATTGGTTTCAGGAATGTTTTTTATTTTTTTAAAGAAAATATCTCATTTTAAAACATTAATGTTTAACCAACCAAAAGTATCGATAATCAAGTGTTTTTTTTTATTGTTTTTGTTTTAATCTAAAGAAAATTAAAATAACGAAAATTCTACTAAACCATAAACTAGGATTGCAAGAAAAACACAAGTTACAATTGCTTATACAAAATTTCAATTCTTGACAACCGTTTCGTGCCACAATCATTCCTTCATATAGTTCAAGATGAGTAAGAGGCAATTGGATAACTTTTTATCTTCTAAATTTGAACGTGAATGAACTTCGCTGCTCTCGATTCTCCATGAATCTTCTGTCAGCATGCATCCATAAGAAAATAATATTCAAACCTCCATGCTTACTGGTATCCACTTTGCATTTAGTTTGAGTAATGACTGGGCATTCCACTTGGAATAGACATTTCTTGCAAATCCGTTATTTCCCGAAATCTGTCTTTTACACGTTCAAAGAAACACAAACTGCTCTCAAACCAATCAAAATTTTGGCTAACCGTCGACCTTAAAACTAAATAAGACCCTTCTTCACGAAACGCATGTGGCCGATTTTCAAATTTTTTCTCCGTTTTCTCAAAAATTGAACCCGAAGTTGACAGTCTATGAGTGGACGTTAACTGACAAAAATATTGGACCAACGAGCAAGATTGTGCTGCCAAGTATGAGAGCATGAAAGATAATCATGAGTAGATATAAATCAACCCAACCAATCACGTGAAACCTCGGCTTATTCCCTTAATAGTCGAGCATTCAAACCTCCTTAGTCTACGATCCATGCCAAGATCTCAGTTTGGGTAATTAATTGGATGCTGGTTTTTTTTCCCGTGCGTTGAATGGAGTTTGCAACAAACCCATCCGATCACCCTATTCTCAGGATGATACCTAATATTTGATAAATATGCAACGGAATTTGATGGATATGCCAGGAGATTTGATGGACATGAATCTTCTTTTGATGATTATATTAGATGAAGCAGATCTAACCAAACTGTTAAGAAAAGAGTGGAATTTTTTTCTCACAACTATCGGCCAGTCAATCCAGCTTGGAAAGATTTGATCCCAGATCCTCCTCAAGAGCCATTACTGTCTCTCCCGTATGAAAATAATCAGCATCTAGATCAGAAAACATCCCATACCATGCTAAGAGTCTCTATCTTGGCCACACAAACTATGTATAAAGCACCATAAGTGAAGTTTGAAGCAATGGAAAAAAAAAAATTGTTTGTCCAAAAGAGACTACCATGAGTCTATAATGTCGTTGTTGCAACTCAAACCAGCGACGAGTTGGCTGAGACAGAAGATTATTGTGGAAATTTAAATGAAGTTTAAATGAGAACAAGGTCTTTTCACAGTCAATGAAGTTTTAGGAATAGTGCAGTTTTAGTTTCACTATTCTTGGCCCGAGCCAAATAATTAACTTTAAACATTCAGATCTAGGCGATGTGGAAATTTAGAAAAGTTTCAGATCTTAATTTTTATTGTTTTTGTTTGCAATTTTTAGCGTGGCAGGTGCAAGTTGATATGATTCATCCATATTCAATGTAGACTGAAATTCATGGAAGGTGAAATGCGCAAACAACCAAGGTTTTGAAAAAGAGTTTTTTATTTTTATTTTTTATTGTTTGCAGATCACTGTTACAGCAAAAAAAAAAAAAACCATCAATGTTTCAGCATATAAAATGTTGTTGTAACTGTTAACTCCCAAAATAGCACCATCATTTTGGTTGGGTTTTATGGTGGATAGCATGGCTATTGATGGTTTCCTCAATTCATTGTTGAGTCTTTTAGCTGCAAAATTTTAGATTTTGGCTTGACTTAAAATTGTCATTTTTTACTTTCCACAGCTAACTTGTTTTCAAGGGTTGATTGTGCGTTGTGGAAAGTGCCCACTTTCAACAGCTAAGGAGATCATTTCATCAGTCGGCGCGCTGTTGAAAGTGTTGAATCTTAAAAGGTTCGTTTAGGATTTTTGAACTGCAAATGGAAAAGTGACACTTAAACTTGCAGGGAACTTTTCAATTCCTTCCTCAGCTCCAATTTAAGATCTGACAACACCATTGGAAAGATGAGATTCTCTAGATGTCGATCGAATATTCACATGTGAAAAATGGATTTTTTATGACTGAGAAATTCAAATTTGAAAATCTGTCCGCTTTCAACAGCATAGAAGGCAGAATTTTTTACCCGTTAGCTGTTGAAAGTGGCGCTTTCCGCAGCTAAGGAGCGTTTTTTCACAGGCTACGTGCTGTGGAAAGCCTGTAACGGCCAGAATGTCACGA
>ML854976.1:0-18004 GCA_009831015.1 Picea engelmannii | reverse complement strand
ATGGAATGAAATGACAGAGAAATATCAGATCCAAATCAAGGCCAAGAGTTTGTGCAAGCTATGGATGGAAACTGCTCTAAAGTCTCTCCCAAACCAAACCTTGTGAGACAAATCTGCACACTAAACACAATGTGAGTTCAAAACAACATAGTATAATGATTACAATAGCAACCATGAACTAATTCACAACCCTAAATAACCACATACATAGATCATCAACACTAATGTCTATTTGATCTACCCAAATAAACTAATTTATCCAAGAAACTAGCTAAGAACCCACAAAATGCAAAGGAACAAAGTCACCTCATGTTGATGGACAAACAAGACTAATCTCTATTGGTCCAAAATACTCCAAAGCTTTTGTTTATTGAATCCAAAAATATGAGAGTGTTGTAGCAATAAGTTGCTACAAGACTTTCAAGAGAAATGAGTGAAATGTGAGATGGCAAGAGCAAGAAGATGGTAAGAATTCGGTAGTATAACTTTAGCTCAGAGAATGGTAAGGAAAAAGTGTGAGGAAGGCTTCTCTTTATACCTCTAGATGCAAAGTGAAGGCACTTGGATGAGTGCCAAGTGTTAGTTTGTGAGCAAGAGAGCACATCTCAATGAGAGGGGCGCCCTCCTTAGGGTTTGGATCAATGGATTGATGAGTTGGATGGAGGAGATTGTCTTGGGATGAGCCAATAGACTAGGGAGGGCACACTTGTCAAAGGAGAAGGGCCCACGTTCTAGTTTAGGTGAGTTGATTTAGGTTTGGGTGAGAGGGAGTGTGTCTCCCTCAAAGGGGGAGCAACTTTAGAGAGGGGCGTGAGGTAAGGGCTAGGTTAGGGGGTTAGGGGTTTAGGTTAGGGTGTTGTGAGGGTCTAGGAGGGGCACACCTCATGTGAGAGGAGCCCACAACAAATTACAAGGCTTAATTCTTAGGTTTGGGTAGGAGGGGGATGTTATTCCCCCTAGGGCGTGAGCTAGA
Organism: Picea engelmannii; assembly: GCA_009831015.1. NCBI lineage: Eukaryota > Viridiplantae > Streptophyta > Pinopsida > Pinales > Pinaceae > Picea > Picea engelmannii. Next base: position 17,031 of record ML854976.1, on the reverse strand, counting down.
GAGGTGAAGGGGGGAGTTAAGAGGTTGAAAAAGGTTGTAAAGTGGTTAGGATGGGTTTGAGTAGGTTAGGAGGGTCTAACTTGATCATTTCCACCTTTACACTTACTCACTAACTCAAAATTACAATGTTTTTGACATTTTAATAATGTCACCTTAGCAATTAAAATCGTTGTTTTGACTAAGACTGACTCTGAGTGGACAAAGACATAGTAAAATTCGTCCAACTGAGCTAAAACTTGGTCTATGGGTGTAGGGGGTGCTATTCCATTTCTTTTGAGCACAAATACCGCTATAAAAATCCCAAAGACCCAGTGTTTACAATAATAGCTCAAAAAATAAATAATTAATTAAATTATTAAAAATTTAATTAATTAAAAAAAACCTATCTAGACTCGACGAAATTTCGTGAAACTTTCTACACTGTCTGACATGGTCATTTACATCATTCCTAAACAATAGCTACCAAAGGATGAGACCATTAAGACGTCGTTCACCACTTTGGAGGAAATTATTGCATGTGTGGAGGGAAAAACTCAAGGGAAGTCAGCCAGGCCCTAAAGCCCGGTTGACAACCTGAGGATAAAAAACCCTCGATGAAAGGAACTCCCCAATGAAAACATCCCAAATTACTTGACCTAACTATGATCCATGCAGAATTATTACATTATCAACCCACACAGGGGTGCGGAAATTTCGTTTACACAAATTTGTGCCGGAGCATCAGATGCCCAAGTAGAACCAATATTGTCTTCAACAAATTTGCATTTGGTGATGCATCTTCATGGAACATGAGTTGACCACCATTGCTAAATGGGTGGTCAACATAACCCATTCAAGTTGTGTTGGGATTGTGAGGATGAGGCCTACGCATGAGTCCATTTTCAAGCAATTCTGAGCACTTTGATTTTTGAGCATATTTTGATCCTATTGATCACTCTTCCCCATTGGGAAGATTTTGGACCTCAAAAAGACTACTTTCAATCAATCTGAAGATGAGGGTACATTTCCCTCACCTTTACAACCTCAATCCATTTTCATTTTCTTGGATTTGTGCCTTTAAGACCAACACAAAGGTATTCCACATTCCCTCGTTTTGATGTTCTCATCCTCTTGTCATTATATCTTCATGCAATTCAGAAAGATATTATGGTGAGAAATCATCTATGGAAGGAATCTGAACATGATCTCTTTTATCATCAATCAAAGGAGGCTCATACAATCTCAAATTCTCAACATTAACAATGGGATACATTTCCATATAAGGAGGCAAATCTAAATAGAAGGCATTGTTACCAATCTTTTCAAGAATCTTGAAAGGTCCATATCTAATTTGTTTCAGTTTTTTACCTTCTCCTTTAAGCCTCAGTTTGCTAATGTAAATCCAAACTTCATCTCCAACTTGGAAATTGTGATCAAAACGATGCTTGTCATGTCTTTTTTTGTATTTGTCTTGGCTCTTTTCCAATTGTTCTTATACCATTTGATGCACCAATTGAATTTTTTTAATGAACTTCTTTTCTCTATCAATGTCATAATGACCATCAATAGAAAAATCCTTCCCAAAGATAAAATCTAAAGGAGATTTTGGAAAATAACCAAAACATGCCTCAAATGGAGATGTTTGAGTCGAAAAGTTCTTAGCTCGGTTGTAATCATGTTGAATGTAGTGTAGGTGCTCATCCCAAAGCTTATGATGTTTGTTGCAATAACCACGATGGAGATGCACTATTTTTCTATTCACCACTTATGTTTGACCATCATTTTGTGGATGAAATGTTGTGCTCTTTTTCATATTGGTGTCCATGAGTGCCCATAAAGTTGACCAAAAGTTCCCAATAAATCGAGAATCTTGATTAGAAATAATGGATTTGGGTAACCCAAAATGTACCCAATCATGTTGAAATAACATTTGTGTCGTTTGCTCAGATGTAACCTACTTCTTACAAGGCATCAAAATACACATTTTTCTGAAACAATTAACCACAACATAAAGATAATCATGATTCTTTTTAGACATAGGTAGACCTCCTACAATGTTCATGGAAATTCTTTCCCAAGGACGAGAAGGAACCAGAAGTGGAGTATACAATCCAAAATTTCTATTGCTAGGCTTGCTTGTAGCACATAAAGAACACCCTCTTACATATCTTGAAACACATTCATTCATTTTATGCCAATAACAAAACCTTTTCAAATTAGCCATCATCTTGCCTACACCAAAGTGGCCAACAATAAGAGAAGAACGTGCTTCCCTTACAATGTTGACTCTTTCACCCTGTGGAATACATAGCTTGCCAAGATGGTACAAAATCTTATCATGCACATGGTAATCCAATTCCTCAACTTGGTTAGAATGACACAAAGTTGCATAAACCTCTTTAAAATCAGCATCTAAAGCATAATGTTCAACATAGCTCTCATCCATGGAAAAATTATTCTTAAGAATAACTGAAGAACTAACAATAGGCCTAGAAATCATATCAAAAACTTTGTAATAAATTCCTTTCTTATACTTGGTAACCAAGTGGAATTGTTGTAGAAAACCCATCCATCTGAAGTTCCTTGTTTGTTGTAGCTTTGTTTGTGATTGTAATTATTGCAATGGTTGATGATCTGTGTAAATGGTAATTTCTTTTCCTAGCAAATAATGTTTCCATTTTTTCACACTTTGCACCAATGCATACAACTCCTTATCATAAGTAGGATAGTTAATCACATCACCATTAAAAGTTTCAAAATGAAAACAAATGGGCTTACCATGTTTCAACAAGACTGCTTCCATTTCATAACTTATTGCATCTGTTTGGATCTCAAATGGTTGTATAAAATTAGGAAGTGCAAGAACTGGAGCTGAACTAATCTTCACTTGCAATGCATCATAATATTTTTTTTGCTTGTCTCCCATTGGAAAACTTTCTTGATGATTGTCACTACATGTAATGGAGTTTCAATTGAAGAGAAGTTAGCAATAAACTTTCTCCAAGATTGGGTTTCTCCCAAAAATATTCCTACTCTGTCACATTGTTGGGCTTGGGCCAATCCAAAATGACTTTGACCTTGGAAGGATCAATTTTCAGTTTTCCTCCTCCAACAATATGTCCCAAATAAACAAGTGAGGTCTTTTCAAACTCACATTTAGATATCTTCAAAAACAAATTTTCTTTCTTCAAGACATCCAAAACTTGTTTTACATCCATAACATGCTCTTCACAATATTTATTAAATATCACAATTTCATCCAATTAGAAAATCACAAAATCATCAAGAAAAGGCCTTAAAACATCATTCATGACTCTCATGAATGTAGCAGGAGCATTACAAAGCCCAAATGGCATTACCATCCATTCAAACAAACCTTGATTTGTTTTGAAAGTTGTCTTCCATGTGTCTCCTTCAACAATCCTAATCTGATGATATCAACTTCTCAAATCCAACTTAGTAAAATACTTAGCATCTTTCAATTGATCAAGGAAATAATCAATTTTAGGAAGAGGATAACTCTTTGTTACCATAATCTTGTTCAAGGCTCTGAAATATACACACATGCAACAAGTACCATATTTCTTTGGAACTAAAACAATTGGTGACCCACATGGTGATGTGCTTGGCATGATGACCCCTTTGTCAAGAAACTCTTGGATTTGTTTTTTAATTTCATCATTCTGCATGACTGAAATTCTATACATACCAATGTTTGGAACATGACAATCTTGTTGCAATTGTATCTCATGTTGGATACCCCTTTTTGGAGGCAATCCTTTTGGTTCCTGAAACATCTCATCATATTGGTTAACAACATCATATAAATCAGATTTCGTCTTTGCATCACAACCTTGGAAAGATTATTTTTCAACATTGTATTTGGGTTTCATCATCAAGAGGATAAATTTATTACTAGCATTGACTAATCTCTTCATTTGTCCAGCATTTACAAGTGACAAATTCAACTTCTTTGTATGTGTTCTAAAAATGTACTCAAATCCATTTTTAAACAAATGATACTTGTTCTCATGACGGTGAAAGATGTCTCTCCTATCATATAAATATGGGCTTGCCAACACAATACCACAAATATACAATGGAATAACATCAAGCTCTACCTCATCTATAAAGTTTGCAGTGATGGAAAATCTAAGTTTACATCTTCTTGTCACATGCAATTTGAAATTGTCACATATCCATCCTAGAGGGTATGGTTTAGGATGTGGAGTAGTTTCCAATTTTAATTTCTTGACAGTGTCTTCATATGTGAGGTTTTCTTAAGATCCAGTATAAAAAAGAGTATCTATCTTGGTATGCCTTGAAATAAACCTTATGTGGAAAAGATTTATTCTTTATTTTCCATGTTGAGTTTCCTTGAGGCTACTACTACTACTTGAAGAACTAGTACTTGCAATAAAATCCTTACCTTGAAAACCCATGGATGTAATTTTTGTTTCATCTCCCCAATCAAACCCTAAATCATGATGTGTAGTTGCAGTAGTCTTTGGTTTCCCCTTATGGATAAAATTTTTGGGTCTCATTTCAAGATGAAGTTTCCAACAATGGTCTTAATCATGGCCATCTTTTGAACAATGTTTACATGAGAGTTTCTCTCCCTCTTTCTTTCATGAAGCATTATTTCTTCCATTTCCTTTGAATTTCATCTTTCCCTTGTCTCCCTTAACAAAAGGCTTCTTGCTTCCCTCTTGAAGTTCATTTCTCCCTCTTGCTTCCAAATGAGTTTCCTGTACAAAAAAATTGTCTATATTTGTAGGGTTAAACATAAGTATTGTGTGCCTCAAGTAGCTATGCAATCCTCCAATGTATTTGAGTAAAATTTATTGAGAAGATAAATCTATACCCAAAATCAAATCTCTTCTCCCAGATTCTTAAGTGTAGCTTTGCAAACTTTTCCCTTTAGATTGTCTAAAAATTTTCCAATCCATAATATCTTTTTGCATGTATGCTAATGGATAAAATTGTCTTTTAAGTGAAACAATAAAATCATTCCAAGAGGATCAAACTTTACCATGTTTCTTCATGTCCTCTTGAATGTTGGCTTCCCACCAAATGAGTGTTTCACTTTGTTGGCATAGGGGTAAACCCAAATTTCAACGCTACAACAATGCACCAACAAAACCATAACTATTGGCCCTTTCGGAAACACCTGCAAAGAAGATGAAGTCTCACCCGAGGTAGAGGCAGGGGTGGTTGCAGGACTCAAGTGTTTGCAACCTTAGCTTGGACACAGATATGTGATTATAACCCTTTAATAAATCACTTAGCACCTTTGGTTCCTTAATATACAATCATTATCTACTTCGTTGATAAAATAGATCCTCATAGTATTCACATTAACCTATTGTATCCAAGCACTTATCATAGGTAAACATATCATATTAATCACTAAGCACAACCATGTAGATCCGATCTAGCATTCCCACATATAATAAGAACAAAGCAAGTAGATCTATCCAACTACATCAAAGCACTTTAGCAAAAGAAGACATAAACTCATTAAGACAAGCACAAAGCACATAACACAGTGTTTATGTGGTTCACCCCTCTCCTGGGGCTACATCTACCAACTCTTTTTCTTTATAGTCTTAGGTCAATTGATTACAAGAACAGAGCCTCAAAACCCTTACTCCGTACAGGACATAAGATCTGTGAAACTCACTAGATCCCTCTTCCATGCGTTACAACACTAAGCCTCCTATCGTATCGCACAGGGACTTGTACTCAGCTCTACAAGTCTTACAAAGAATGCACAAAGCCTTGGTCACACAGATCCAACCCTTGGCACTTAGCCTACATCAGATAGATATATCATCCACTACCTCTCTATATGGCCTAGAAATCTATATATACATACAAAATAGGCCTAAACATGGGTAAACGCATGGGCCAACATCCCCTTCCAATTATATATTCCCAAAAACCCAAAAAGGGGCCCAAAAGGGGGTCGAGATACTGTGATCTCTGCTTCATCTTGTGATCCTCCTTTGACAGGCTTTCAAAGTTATAAAATAGGTCATCATGACCAAGAAATTCCCAAAAATTGGTCAAGGGCCAACAGGCCCCCAACACTCACCTATGACTCGTCCTGAGTCACTCTGGTTTGAGAAATTCTGCCTCAAACGCCTCGAGCTTGGTTCGAGCTACTTCAACTTGTTTCTTTGTTGTGGCCTCTTGTTCAGTGAACTCTTGGATCACTGTGTCATTCACTAGTCCTTCTAGGCATTGTTCGGTTGTGAGAATGACATGTTCTAGCTCTATTCCTTGGCTTTTGACCTCTGTAAACAACAGACATGCCCGATCTTGTGCAGGTTGAAGTCATTGAGTGACTTCCATCACTTTTCTTTAAAGCATATGGATCTGTTGTTGAGTTGTACGATGTTCAGGAGACCTCTTCATTCTTTCTACAGCTGACAGGGCCTTCACTTACACCTGTAGTGTATCTGCGTACTACTTCGCTTCTTGGAGCTGTGACTCCAATGCCTATAACTCAGGATTCTCAATGAGGTTTTCATATGTTTGAACACTTCAGTTACTCAACTACTTTAACTCCAAGGAAAGAGCTCTTAATCTGTCAATTGCACTGCGGGCAGTGGCTTGCCTTTGGTCTTGTACACCTTGAGGGGTCTCGGGCACAGTGCGGAGCTCCGAGTCTACTATGTGTTGCTGGAGTTGTTGGATTACATCTTCGAGTTGTGCCACCTACCGTGGAACTTGTTCTCTAGCCTTTACTTCAATTACTGTCACAGAGTGAAGTTCTATGTGAACCATTTTCTTAATTTTGAGTTGCTCTACGAGCAACTGTTCCTTTTCTTTATGTAGCTGGTCTTTTTCTTCATCGAACCTCTCTTGTAGAGTAATATTATTTCATTCGGAAGTACTACACTGCTCTAGAAGGTCTTCATGTGCTTGTTCCAAAGCCTGGGTGGCTTGCATTCTCTCCTCCTATGCTCGTCGAAGGAGAGCTTCGACTGTATCAGCGATCCAATAGAGTTGAGCTGGCTCATCTCCTATTTCTGGTGTTCCTGCTAATAGAGGCGCAGTAGAAACTACGCGGCTAGACTGTAGTGCATGTTGCACTTCTTGAAGTTCAACCTTGACCCGACTGAACACCTCCACTTTCTTAGCTTCTTGCTTCTCTACTATCTCCAACGAAGCATCGTTTAGTGTTGCGACGATGAAGTCGACATCGTTTGAAGTGAGGGTGGTCTCAAACTTAGTCCTGGTTGCTTTCGATTTCTTCCTTGAGGAGGGTTTCAGAGGGGAAACCTTCATTTTCTTCGAGGGGTCCTCCTCATCTCTAGGTGGTGTAACCTCACCTTTCTTCTGTTTGAATTATGCGCCATCTATCTCTTCTTCATCACCTCCTTGCTCAGGTGATATAGAATCAGTCTTCATCGAGGTACTATGGACATCTTGGGTTTCTTCATTTTACTTGGTCTTGTTCGGTCCAGGTGTATCATGCACTGCTTCTGGACTATCGATATCAGATAGCTCTGTGGGGTTTGCTGGAACAAGGAGGTCCATTGACCGTTCCTTGGTAATCTCTTCTAAGTCTTCCTTTGTGAGCTTGTAGTATGAATGAAACTATTGTTTATGCTCATCAGCGCATGCTGTGATATAGATGAAATGGAAATTCACGTTGAATTTCATCAAGGGTCTAAACCTGTGGAGTGTGTTCGGGGTTATATGAAGCTCGGACTGGATAACATTGTTCGGCTGGGTGTAATAAGTGTGGAAGACGGAATTTGATTTCCACTTCTTGTTCATGTCGTTGGAGTACCACAACGTATTGAACTTCGCAGCCAATGGTTCAAAGGGCTCGATGTCTGGGAAGGTCGCACCTTCTAGCATCTCCCATGAAATGAATGCAATTAATATGAGAAGCCAACTAAAGTGGAACTCATATCCTTGGTATTGTGCTTGCCTACAGTCCATTTCTAACTAGTTCACCAAGTACTTCACCCAATTCATGTGTAGGCCCTTTGTGCACTTCCCTGCAAGGTCGACTACAAATCCAGTTACTTGGGTGGGCCGGTTCTTGCGAACTAATTTCCCTTCAATCAGTTGATAGGCTAGGCACACTACACCACTCTAGATAGAGGCTACCTTGTAGCCTCATGTTCCCTTGTATACATCTCCATAAGTTTTCTTTATCCTATGGGTGAGAGGACGATCCATAGTCTTTCTGGGGTAGAAATCCTATGGGTCAGGGCCTTGCATGCTTAGCCCTGTGATCTGATTGATCAATGTCATCTCCACTTTGATGTGGTGGTTCAACTACAAATAAACTCCATGATATCAAGACAACAGTAATTTGATGCATGAATTCACCTCTTGGTGTCGCCTGAAGTGTAGAATCTTCATAACATTCATTAGGGTGGACTGTACGAGGTTTTGGGTCCATGACTGAGGGGTAATCTTTGAGTTATTTCTTTTTTTTCTTGTCAGATACTTATGCGGGGAAAGCATACTATAAACCATCCTATCGCCTAGGTTGAAGTCATTAAACTTCAACGCTGCGAGCTTATCCTGGTTAGAACAAACTGTGCGCACCTCTTTCGGAAGGTACGTAGTGACCAACGGGTATTCAAAGTCTCTGGTCACACTGTCTCAGTTTATTGCACCTCTCAGAGGTGGTAGATAGGCAGGTAGGATGCTTGGAATCATCTTAGCATTCACTAAGTGATCCTTGTGCTTAGTTCACCTTTCACAAGATGATCCAGCTCTATGGGTAGTGGATGGAGAGGCCAATAGTCCTCTCATCAACGACGCTTGTATACCTATAGACACTCCTCTTTTCAACATGACTCTCTCTATCATTAAGTTGAGAGAACTTTTATCACTGATTATTCAACTACGGTGAGCTCGTTGGACATACGCGCTCGTGATTAAAATTATCGGGGTCATGATGGACTTAAACACTGCACTGGAATAATAGCAAGGGCACAATGATCACTGTATGCAATTCATTTAGTCTATGAGCTTCAAATTCTCAGTTAGAAAAAGTGTTCTCTGTCCATGATGTGCAGGGATAAGTAGGCAACTCAGCAACAGTTTGCGTGCAATGGGTATGAGCCCCTATTAACTCTTTTTTGATCCATTATGGCGCAGTCCAACAGTCTGATGAAAAAACTTTATTGCTTTTTTTTCCATTCAAAGCAGAAGTTGAACAGATATATCAGCCCCAACGACTATATTTCTTCGCCATGGAAAAGTGCCATGTGTCGTTGTTCTGATATCTCGGCGAATCTCCAATTATAAAAAATTTCTTTCTGCAAAGTTCCCTCTAGGATCTTCTATAACTTTCCAATCTTGGCCCTCTTCTTACTTAGGTTTCTATCCTTCTTTCTAGTGAGCTTCGTCTCGGTAGTCTCCTTTCCATTTTGATTCTTATCGTCTTTTAACATAGTCACTACGCATTGTTGATATTCTTTCCTAGGATTCTGGGGTAATACCTCTTCTTTATATGGAGTAATTACTTTAGTCTTTTGTGGGTCTCCTAATGTTCTTACAACTTCGACATCAATGTTTCTAGTGACAACTAGCTTCGATCTGTTCTCCTGTTCTTTGTGCGATCCTTCTAGCCATGAAATCTTTTAAGTCTTGCTTCTTTTGCTCCAAGGATTCTTCCTCTTCCTTTCATCTAGCTTGAGCTCTGTCAATCCAAGGTTTTCCTATTAACATGGTAAACGGGGCGTTGTCTTCAATAAACTTAATAATCTCAAAATGTTCCTCTGTCGAAGTTCCATTAACGTTCATAGGTATCTGAGCGAGCTTCCCACATAAGATTACTAGCTTTCCCTTGAATAGTAATATTCCTCCTAATGAAGGGATCGTAGTAGGCCTTCCTATAGTTTCCCAAGTTCTTTCTTTCATGATATTCACTTGTGTGTCCTCATCTAGAACACAATCAATGTCGAAGTCCCCTATTCTTGCTTCAAGGTACTCATTATATTTAAAAATCTTTGATAGTCTAACATGTTGATGGTCATCCAAGGTGTCTTTCATCTGTAGTAATCCCTTCTCTGATTCCTTTTGGGGTTCTTCTATAGCCTTAGTTTTTGGATATGGCTTAGGGTTTTCTTGTCTTATGTTCATACTTTCAAGCTTAGCAATCATTCCGGGGAAATCCAACACTTCATGGTCTATAGCCTTACAACAAAGACAACTAGGTCTTCTTCCAGGGCATTCCTTAGCAATATGTCATGGTCTTATGCAACTATAACAGAGGTTCAATCCTCTCTTTCTTTTAAATAATCCCCAACTTCTCCTATACTACACTCTAGGATCGTATGAGCTAACCTGCAACAATTTCTTTCTAGGATCCTGCATCCATTTGTTAGTCCAAACATATTTTCTATGCATAGGTATAACATATCTTTCATGATTCTTATCAAATCTATTTATATCAAACCTTCTTTCATCTATTAGTGCCCTAGTTTTTAAGTTAGGATAGAATCTATCAATCATACCTATATCCATACTCTAGAAACGAAAAATTTCACTTATCTTACTTTTACAGAGCACAAAGCTTTCAAAACTAAATTTTTTTAACTATTCTTACCTTTATCAAAGCACAGAGCTTACAGATCTTACCTCTTTTAATTAGAAATTCTTACTTTTACCTTTCTTAGAGTGTCAAGCGTTCAAATATTGCTTCTTTCCTCCAAATATGATCTTCTTTTCTTCAGATCGGGCGTCTTTCTGACCTTATTTCTTTAGATCGGTCTTCTTTATTTCAGATCTGACCTTCTTTATTTAGCACAAAGCTTTATAAGTCAAGTAGAATATTTTGCACTAGGGAAATAAATCTATGCACAGATCTTTCATAGTTTCAGAATGGATCTTTGCACAAAGCTCCTTCTTTCTCAGTTCGCAACAATTACAGCTTCAGGTCCTGGAAACAGAACCATTTTTTGGCACAGGGGCAAACCTAGGGTTCAATGCTACAACAACGCACCAAAAAAACCCTAACTATCGACCCTTTCAGCAACACCTGCGAAGCAGATGAAGTCTCACCCGAGGTAGAGGCAGGGGTGGTTGTAGGACTCCAGTGTCTGCAACCTTAGTTGGGACAAAGATCTGTGATTATAACCCTTTAAAAAATCACTTAGCACCTTTGGTTCCTTAATATACAATTGTTATCTACTTCGTTGATAAAACAAATCCTCGCAGTATTCACATTAACCTATTGTATCCAAGAACTTAGCATAGGTAAATAAATCATATTAAGCATTAAGCATAGCCATGTAGATCATATCTATCATTCCCACATATAATAAGCACAAAGAAAGTATATCTATCCAACTACATCAAATAACTTTAGCAAAACAAGACATAAACTCATTAAGACAAGCACAAAGCATATAACACAGTGTTTACATGGTTCACCCCTCTCCTGGGGCTACATCCACCAACTCTTCTTCTTTATTGTCTTCGTTCAATCAATTACAAGCACATATCCTCAAAACCCTTACTCCGCACATGATAGAATATATGCGTAGATCTCTAGATCCCTCTTCCTTGTGTTACATCACTAAGCCTCCTATCATATCTCACAGGGACTTGTACTCAGCTCTACAAGTCTTACACAGAATGCAAAAATCCTTGATCACACAAATCCAAATCTTGGAACTTAGCCTACATCACATATATATATCATCCACTACTTCTCTATATGACCTAGACATCTATATATACATAAAAAATAGGCCTAAACATGGGTAAACCCATGGGTTGACATCCCCTTCCTGTTACATATTCCCAAAAACCCAAAAAGGGGGTCGAGATCCCGTGATCTCCACTTTGTCTTGTGATCCTCCTTCGACAGGCTGTCTAAGTTCCAAAATAGGTCACCATGACCAAGAAATTCTCAAAACTTTGTCAAGGGCCAACACACTTTCCAATCTAAGAGAAGCAAGATTAATCTTAGTTTCATCATCTTTGATTCTTTGTATCCTAGAATACACTTCAATCTGATGAATCCAATTATCCAATTTGTCAGAATTTACCTCTCCATTGTACATGGGAAATTCAAACTTAATATCAATCTTAAGAAAAGGAGTTTGTGGAGGAATTTTACCATGTTCCTTTGGATAATTTGAAGGTGGTTGTGAAATGGTAGAAGAAGTGGAATATGGAGGTGAAGGAGGTGGAGAATCATTGTTCCCTCCATTTCCTTTTGGAGTTTTATCATCACTCTCTTCATTAACCTTTGGAGGATTTGATCTTTCACCTTTCAACCTTTCATTTCTTTCTTCAAATAAAACTTTCACCATTTTTGTCATATCATAGAAATCTTTTCTAAAAGTTTCATCTTCTGAAGTAAGAGTTTCATGACTCTCCTCATGAGCCATACTTGGTGAATATCTCCTTGAATCTTGAGGTGATTACGTATTTATCCTTCTTGAAAGTTGAGAACTTGGCTCTACAAGTTGACCTTCTCCTCTTGTGAGCTTCAACCTTGTAAGCATCAGAAAAAAAAAACACTTGAAAACAATCAAACCTTTAAAAACCTATGCTCTAATACCAACTTGATTTGAAAATGAAAGGCTTGTGTGTCTTAAAAATTGCAATTTTAATTTGTATGTGCTTGGGTAATAGGATCAAGTTACAAACACATAAAACTTAATGAGTTTTTACTTAATCATGAGCAACATAAACAAACATAATAACCATCAAAATAATCAAATTAACACAAAAAAATGATAAAGGAGTTCACCCCGCTCTTGGGCTACATCTCCTGGTCCAGCTTCCAATGGATCATTTTCATTAATTCTCAAAGTGTCAAAATCAGTTCTTTATAATGCTCATAATGCAAAATAGATAGCTTCAATGGCTCCAGAATGTCCAAAAACCCCTAGTTGGGATCTTCCTGCACCTGGTTTTGCCAAAAACTAAGTAGAAATCATTTCTTGGAAGTTTCTCCCAATATTTTGTTGTCTCTTCTCACCAAAACACACCTGTGTGTGACTAACCTAGCTCACGGGCATTTCTTGTGCCAAAAACCAAGCACCACGCGCATTCTAAAAATCATGGTGAATTTTCGAACAGTTAGGAGGCATAAGCGCCTTTCTCGGTGAAGGTGTCGGTCGCATGGTCCATGTGGTTGGGCGTCGACCTAAAAAGTAGCACCCGCTTGCTAGTCCATTGGAGTCTCCGCACAAATGGTCATATGGAAAATGTTGAGTCCAAGGGATAATCATTGGAAGTTACTCACACCTTCTGGACATGTTGCATAGCTCAAAGTGGTATGGTCATGTGGTCGTATGAGTAAATGAGGGTTGGGGCTAGGCCCCAACCCTTTCTTTGCCCAGTTGAACCATTATGAAAATTTAAATACAATTTTAATACTATAGGGTTAAGAACTAATGGAAGGTGGGCTAGTAGCCCAGCCTACGCAGAGACTCTGGCCTTGGTGGAGGTCCCGGGTTCGACCCCCGTGAAATCCATATAATTTTTAAATAAGAAACCAATAACGAAGTGCCATGTGGTGGCCCCTGGCTAGGCCATGTGGCACCTGGCTAGGCCATGTGGCACCTTCCCCTTCGCTCTGAGAATGCCATGTGTTGACCTTCAATTGGTCCATGTAACCACTTTCCACATAAAATTCCAAATCACCACTTTCCACGTGTTAGTATGGTACCATGCCACATCAACACCTCTATCCATTCATCAATCCACGTCACCCTACCATGTGTCAGTACGGTCTGCATAGTCATCTTGGACGGACTATACAGTCAACAAAATTTTTCCTGTTTGGAAAAGTGGAAAAAAAATGATATCTCTCGCACATAATTTATATTTTAACCCATTTACGTTGTGCTAGGATCATAAGGACAAGGCCTACACACGAGTCTATTTTCAAGCAATTCCAAGAACTTTTATTTTTGAGCATGTTTTGATCCCCTGGATTAATTGACGACACTAAATCGACCCTAGAGGATCATCCTTTATTAAGAGAATATAAATATGTGTTTCCTTAATAGGTACCATGTTTTCCTCCAAAAAGAGAAATTGATTTCTCAATAGAACTTATGCTTGGAGTAGTGCCAATGTCTAGAGAACCCTATAGGATGAGTACCCCAGAGCTAGTGGAGCTCAAATTATAGTTGAAAGAGATGTTGGACAAAGTATAAATTGGGCCTAGTGTGCCCCCTTAGGTAGCCCCATCATTTTTTTTGAATAAGAAGTATGACACACTCACATTATGCATAGATTACAGACAACTCAACAAAATGACAATTAAGAATAAGTATCCCTTACCAAGAATTGATGACTTATTTGACCAATTAAGGGGTGCTACAATTTTCTCCAAGATTGAATTGAGGTATGGATACCATAAAGTAAGGATTAGGGATGAATACATATACAAAACAACCTTTAGGACAAGGTATGGGCACTATGAATTTGTGGTGGTACCATTTGGAATTACCAATGCACCAACCACCTTCATGTGCTAGATGAATAATTTTCTTAGCAAGTTCTTGGACAAATTTGTGTTGGTTTTCATTGATGATATCATAATCTATTATAAGAGAAAGTGATCCAAGAGGATCTAAGGAATTCTCACATAGGTCCAGAAGGATCCAAAATTCTCACAGAGGTCCCATGGGATCCATATATTCTTAAACTTTGACCGTCTCAAAAGTTCATGAAAATGGTATTATTCCTTAGATCCCGTTGTCATCTTTCCAACGATGCAAACAACACCTCAAATGGAGCTTATATGCAAACATTATGAGCAATCAAAGTTTGATAAAACCATGAAAAATGAGGGTGCCACATGGCATCATTGAGGGTGACAGGTGGCATGTTGAGGTGTCACTGGTGATGTGGCATTGTTGATGTGGTAGGCACTGATGATGTGGCAGGAAGGTGGACCAACTAATTCTTGACAAGTGGAACACAAGTAGACCAGTCTGGTGTTGACATGTGGCATATGGGTACAAGTGGACCAATGAGAGGCTACCATGTGGAAACCTCCCATTGGCCCTCACTGGCATGGTTTATCAAAAATAATGGGAGTCAACAGGGCTTGAACCTATGACCTCCCAAAGCCTTAACTCAGGCCCCATTACTAACGCACCACTCAATTGATTCTTAACATTTGTGTTTCAAAAATATTTGAATTTATGTAATGGTGCATTTTGGAGGGAAAAGGGGTTGAGGGATATCCCCCAACCCATGGTCCTTACACTATACCACACAACCTATACCTTAATTCGTGGGAGCTTAACCAAAGTTCATGTGGGAGTTATAACTATATGTTATGTGTTAAGTTATAACATATGTTATTTATAACATATGGTTATAACCATATGCCATAAATAAGCAATGAATGTTCCAACATGTAACAAAACCAATGCATGCATGCTATGGAGAGGCTCAAACCCAAAACCTTCGGGGTAATATCTGGAAGTCTTAACTAGAACGCCAACTAATCCACATTTAATGGGATTCCCACCATAATTAGTATCAAGTTACATAAAATGTTTATGGGTGTTTTAAGGATCATGGTTTATTTAACGAGCATGGATCCCAACATTTGTACACACATTTTCTATGCATATTTTAGTCTCGTAAATCATGCCAAGGGCACAAAGGGTACGAGGCTATATCATGTGTTAGGGATCACCTTGACAAAATTTCAAGTATTTATATCAAATTTGCATGATGTTTTGCCAGGAATTCAACGACGCATTATGTTTCTGCATTTGAGCATCAGATTTTTAGAGAATCTTTGCAATTGTATTTTGTAAGCTCATTTTGTAATGTAATTTGAAATTTTGAGATGATGAAGAAGATCCATTCTATTTAAAGGGACTTGGAAGATGGAATGATGCATGTCAATTACATATGTATTTGAGTTATTTTATTTTATCTTATATTATCTCATTTACAATTCAAGTTATTCATCAGTTTATCGGTTTATGGACAAGTAATACATTCACCTGATATGTTGTGAATAGTCAAGCTATCTTCATTTATATTCCTGAATCTGGTTGGATGTTTAGTATCTGCATATGAACTAATTGGCATCTAAGGATTCTTTGGGATGAATTAGTATCAGATCTTATTGATATTTAAGGATCAAGTTGGTATTAGAACTCATGTGGTATTTTCATATCATGTGGTATCAGATCGAGGTTTTGACATTTATTTTCAAGTGAATGATTACAAGGTACAAATTTAAGTGAGGTGAAGGAAACCCTACAACTTATAATATTGAATTTGTTTCAAGGGGATTCACTCGAAGAGGAGAAATGGATCATGAAGCAGTTCTTTTTTAGGATGATAAGGAGTTTCAAAGGATGTTTATTGACATGAAAAATATGGTTAAGGAATTATGGGAAGACCTAGAAAGAAGGAGAGAAACTCCTCATCAAAATTAAGGTGGTCCAGTTGAAACAATGGCAAAAACTGAAGCTAGCTAGAGGAGGAGAAGGTGAAGAACCTCCAGGGTCTCCTTCATCCCCATAATCATCACCATCATCACTCTCTTCTTCTGATGGAAGAAAAAAAAATTCTCTTCAGAGGAAAAATAATTCTAAAAAGTCTTCTCATTCTCATGATTTTCCTTTGTTAAATATAGATGTAAATTTTAATTTTTCTACTTATGGTGGAGAGTTGGATGAAGAGATGTTGGATAATTGGTTCAATTATATTGAAATGTATTGCAAGGTACAAAAAATCATACAGGATACTTCAAGGATACAATTGGATACACTTCCCCTGAGTGAAACAACTTTGATATGGTGGGAGAGTCGAACACAAGTTGATCTTATTCAACATGGTAAACTAATTTCTTCCTGGATTGAATTTACTGTTTCAGTAAGAATAAAATTGTATCCATTATCTTATATGCAAACATCAACGATTTCTTGGAAACATCTAAGGCAAGGAAAAGGGGAAAATGTTCAAGCTTATACACAAGAATTCAAGAGGAAGGAATTATCTTTGGGAATTCCATTACATGTTCTCGGGACTCTTCTAAAGTATATGAGTGGTATGCACTCATATCTTCGC